>JABFFJ010000169.1:0-54396 GCA_013623715.1 Fusarium verrucosum
GCCTACCCCCTGTACCCCCGTACCGTGCCTAGCGTACCTGCCCCCCGCCAGTAAACCCGACCGACCGCACCTACCTACATCAAGGTCACAGCTTGCCCGCCGAATAATAAGTTGGGACAGCCCTCATACATCTAAGCGCCCATTCTAAGCCCCCCCATCTCTCCCTTGACTCCCAAAATTCTGCTATTTACAACGACTATCCTCCTATACTGCTCCAGATTCTCGATCATATCGTTCTTATCTAAACTTCTTACTCTAAACCAAATTCGACTCTGCTGTGGTACTTTGCCCTGCAGCGACAACAATGTCGTTGAAACAGGTACAGTCCTCCAATCCTCTTCCACAGACATTGTCATGTCTTCAAGCCAGCCCACTAACTCAATTGCTTCCTGTAGGAAATCGAGACCTGGGTAGCAGCCCTAGGTCGCTACGATAACAATGAATTCGAAGAATCTCTCAACGAGTTTGACAAAATCGGTGACACCAGCAAGATCCTCTTCAACATGGGCGTGATCCATGCCACACTCGGCGAGCACGAGAAAGCTGTAAGCAACCCTTTAAACATAGTATTTGCTTCAGCATTTACTGACCAGATCCCCCTAGGTTGAGAGTTACCAACGAGCAATTCGACTGGACCAATACCTCGCCGTTGCCTATTTCCAGCAAGGCGTCTCGAACTTCCTCCTCGGCGACTTCGAAGAAGCTCTGGCCAACTTTAACGACACTCTCCTCTATCTCCGTGGTAATGCCATGATCGACTACGCTCAACTCGGTCTTCTATTCAAGCTCTACTCCTGCGAGGTGCTTTTCAACCGAGGTCTTTGCTACATCTACCTGCAACAGATGGATGCTGGTATGCAGGATTTTGCGTACGCCGTGAAGGAGAAGGTGGTAGAAGACCATAACGTTATCGATGACGCTATTAGAGAACAGGCAGAGGTTCGTGGACCCAGGTTATCTGCTCTGAATGCTTGTCTAACTTGATTAGGGCTATACCGTCTTCTCGATTCCCGTGGGAGTTGTCTACAGGCCCAACGAAGCCAAGGTTCGAAACCTCAAGACAAAAGATTATCTTGGAAAGGCCAGACTTGTCGCCGCTTCAGACCGTGCCAATGCCTTTACAGGATTTGCTGGCTCCGAAATCAAGAATGTCAGTTATCATCATATATGCGTTGAAATTACATTAGTTAACATCCTCTAGGCTGGTAAACAGGAAGTCAAGGATGATCGGCCGGCCGATAATATTTCCTTTGCCGCCACAAACCTCGTCAAGCCCGGCCTCTCATCTCGGAGGCAACAATCAGAACCTCCCAACAATCGAAATGTATTTCCGCCAACGCCCCCACCTGAGAACGAGCGCCCATCTCGTGCTGCTTCTGTACGCGCTGGCAAGCCTCAGTTGGCTAAACTCAACATCCAACAGGCCGAGCCCAACCGCCGGTATGAGAAAGCCAACTCGGCAACTTCACCACCAGATGCTCGTTCGCGGCCGATGCCCAGGAGATCAGCATCATCTGCCAGTGCCAGAACGTATCACAGGGACCAACCCCCCCAGCCTCTTCACCTGAGGCCTAGACAAATTCCCGAGGAGCCGGGATCTCCAGGAGATGTCTATGCAATGTACCAGGGAAACGATGGCTACAGAAATTCTACTGGCAGTCGACGGCGACAGCAGCAATATTCTGAAGAGGAAGATGCTTCAGACTACGATGGCACCATCAACGAGAACGACTTTGAGATGGTGGGTCGCCGGGGTCCAGGCTCTGTGCGTAGTAGCCGTCGACCAGACATCACAAAGATCCGAGTAAAGGTCCACGCCGATGAAGTCAAGCTCATCATGATCACTCCTGATATGAAGTTCGAATCACTGGCCGACAAGGTCCGCGATAAGTTTAACATCAGACGACGCTTCAAAATCAAGGTCAAGGATGAGGACATGCCCAATGGAGACATGATTACAGTGGGTGACCAAGATGACCTGGAGATGGTGATCGACGGTGTCAAAGAGGAAGCAAGGAAACAGCGAGCAGAGACTGGCAAGATGGAGGTATGTGGATATTCCTCTCTTTTAAAAACTGCAACTGATCACTAACATCATGACAGATTTGGATCTTTCAACTTTAGACATATACCCCCTGACAGCGCGCATTTGCATTTTGGAAATTCACGACTTTATTTCACGGAGGAGTGGTTCGTGAGTAGACTAAAAAGTCTTCAGCAATGGAACCCTTTTTTTCAGTTCATGGCATTTTTACTATTTTCTTAATCTTGTATTTCTCAAAGGCATGTATGTCACGGCCAGCATACCAAGGGTTTCAAGTTAGAGGGCAGCCGGAGTCTGGGGTCTTTGATTTCTACCTAGGTATCTAATCACTCATGAAGAGGCGGAGAAAAGAGCGGAGGGAGACCCCAGGGTTCATATTTACAATCAATGATGATGTTACGACACCACATTCTAGTGCATTGTGAAGTTCAGAGTTGGGTATGAATAGGAGGCTTCGTCTGCTTTTACAACCTGAATCATGCCGCTCGTTGGAAAAGCACATAAAGATACAACTATCATACAAGACATCCCTAGTTCTATGCAAAGTCACATGCCAGATATCGCAGAAACCCTATCAACTTGTCGCCTGAGCACATCTCTGGTGAATGTGATCGGCCTCTAAAGCCAGTTCCGCTTTTTCGTCGTCGCCTTAACCCAGAGCTTGTATAACTCCTCCACCTCCTCATATATAGAACACACGTGGTCAGCGCGGAGCCGCCACTCATCTTGACCCAACACGTTGAACATAATGCGAGACGATTTAGCAACAGCGAACAAGTCACCAATGGCAATCAGACGAAGGACAGCATGCAGGTTGGGTACATCGTCAGAGGGGACCTTGTCAAAGATGCGATCAATGGCCTTTTCCCAGTTGTCGGTTTTGTGAAATGTCCTCTTGACCAATTTGATCAAGTCGCCACGCGGAGCCCCAGCAAGGACGGACGGGTAGTAGATGTCACGAGTAGGTCGCCAGAAGAAGTACGGCAGTAGACGGGCTAGGTCAGCGGTGGAGTTATACCGTGAGGTTTCTTGGCGGATAATGTTCAAAGCGTATGGATAGGATGTCTCTGGTGAAAGCATGGCTGGAACGGGAATTAAAGGGCCACGCCAGAAGAGTGTGCTGCCTGTTGGTCGAATGGACGTGCGCTCGTCAGGAGTGGACTCGGAGGAGGCGGTTATGGCATGGACCTCGTTAACAAGGGGAGCCACGAGATAATCTCTTATGAGATCCCGCTCGCGAGGAGTATGCTCGGTGGTAGGTGTTTGCGTGAGGAGGGTTCGATACTCATACTGGAAGAAGTCGAGCTTGGTTGGGTTGAGTTTGATACCACCTCTGGTGAACTTGTAAGTCAGCTAATTCACAAGTTAGCAAGCTCGTTATACAATATTGCCGCTCTAAAACAGCTTTATATGAGAAACTGACGTTTTCGGCAACATCGTTAAGGGTACGCGGTGTCTTGGCATCTCTCTTTAACGAAGCACCTAGGTTGGCTAGCCACGCTTGTAGAGCCATGGGAAAGACATTTTGTTCCATATACGTGGACAAGTTGACGCTATCGTCACGCTTGCTGAGCTTTGATCCGTTGTTGCTGACTAGAAGACCCAGATGAGCAAAGGTTGGGGGTTCCCAACCAAAAGCTTCGTATAGAGCCAGATGTTTAGGCGTCGAGATGAGCCATTCCTATGCCAGTGTAAGTGACGGTTTCGCCAGTTTAGCTTCACATGATAGTTACCTCGCCGCGGATGACATGCGTGATCTTCATGAGATGATCATCGACCACATTTGCAAGATGGTACGTAGGATATCCATCCCTCTTCATGAGGACAAAGTCTTCTTCAGGCTCCTTCTTCTGAAATGGCCCATAGATGGCATCCTTGAATTTCGGTGTGCCAAAACGAGCCGAGTCGAGGCGAACGATATGCTCTTCACCCTTGGCAGCTCGCTCATCAGACTCAGAGCGTGGGATCGAGCGACATGTGCCAGGGTAAGCAGTGGACTTGCCAGCGTCGTGGAGAGCGCGCTTCTGAGCCTCGAGGGTCGAGTGATCACAGAAGCAGCGGTATGCCGAGCCATTGTCAAGTAGGATTTGGGTGTGTTCCTTGTAAGTTTCAAGGCGTTCTGACTAGGCACAGTTGTGTTGGTGTCAGGTTCGGCTGTGGAGGGGAAGACGGGCTTACTTGGCGATAGGGACCGTATGGACCTCCTTTATCAGGGCCTTCGCTCCATTCAAGACCGGCCCATTCGAGATCTTTGAAAATACGCTCTTCAGCATCAGGCACCAGACGGTTCTTGAAGTGCATTAGCATGAGTAACATAAGTTCAAGAACTGATATCCAAGTCTGACCTGATCTGTATCTTCAATTCTTATAATGAAATCACCACCGTTTGAAGCCCTGGCGACCAGATTATTGAACAAGGCCGTTCTCAAAGAGCCCAGATGCAAGTATCCCGTAGGTGATGGTGCAAAACGTGTACGGATTGGCTTGTCGGCTGATTGACCTAGGATATATCGTTGACTTGTGTCTCCCCCATTGGTTTTCGTCCCGCTGGTGTTGTCATTTTGGCTACGTTTCTTGAGAGCAGCCAATCTCGAAGGTCTCTTTGTAGACCGAACATCTTGTTCTGCTTGTTCTTCTGGAGGACATTGAGAAGCATCCGTCGCTATATCAGAGTTTTGATCATGTCGTCGAACAATTGAGGTTGCGAAACCTCGATGAACTAATGGTGTTGATCGGTTTAGAAGATGAGATTGTAAAACATTTCTTGTCAGCCGTGTTGAGCGGCTTAACAAGGGTCTCATGTTGTCAACTTGTCACTCATGACAAGCTACATGTAATTGAATGAGTGAGTGGGTTAAACGAGACTCATGAGATTGTGATGTTGTGGCGGTGCATCATAGGTAGAGATGGTGCGCCATATTTGTGGCGGTCGTTTTTGTTGCGATAAGAACCAAAATTTCTTATCAGTAAATGAGTGGATTTGAGACCCTGAAGTTTTGGTTGAATCTTGATCGAAGCCTGGGTATTGTTCAATGGAGGGGTAGATTTACAGGTACATATGAAGAAAGAAAGATATTGAATCGGGAATTGTTTTTGCAGTAAAGCGACGAAAGGAACGACATTCATAATCATGATGAGTATTCCATTCTAATGCAAAAACTTAGACATGAAACAAGGCAAGTAAAGAACAAGTACTTATTAGAGTGCCAGGCAGAACATGACGCATCCAACGGAAGTGCAAATAGACCTAAATATGAACACACCCGCTTTTCAGCTGCTTATAAGATACATACCTTTACTCTGTTTATATTCGGTAGTTGACAATAAAAAAGCAATTAAGCCAAAAATCTATCTATCAATATCAAAGAAGACTAGTAGACTTGTACAGACTTTTCTTTCTTTCCTTCTTTTTTCTTCTCTTCCCTCCCACGTACATACCCCGCGCCGCGCTCCAAATTCACGCCAAAATATTTTCTACGGGCCCCAGCTGCACTGCACTCAGCCATAACGGACCGGACCAATTCTTCATCCTGCATTACTACACTACAGTACAGTCTGTAGGTAGCCTCCTTCACAGTATCTCCGATCGATATTCAAGATGGACGAGAACCCCTTCAACGCTGGCGCTCCGGGCGCTGAGGAGGTCGATCTCTATGGTAAATTTCAACCCGCACTCACTATCGCCAAAAATGTGGCGGTTGATAGATAAGCAAGGCCTGCTTGGCTAACTCGACTGCCAGAACTTCTCGAGATCGACAGAACGGCCACACCAGATCAGATCAAGAAGGCTTACCGAAAGGTATGTGGTCGCAGTTACACACAAAATGTATAACAAATACTCACAAAATCGAACAGGCTGCTCTCAAGTACCACCCAGACAAGGTCGCCGAAGAGCATCGAGAAGAATCCGAAGCCAAGTTCAAGGAAGTCACACAAGCCTATGAAATTCTCGCCGATGAGCAGAAGCGCGAGCTCTACGATGTCCATGGCATGGCTGCCTTCGACAAGTCCCGCGGCGGTCCCGGCGGTCCTGAGGTCGATCTAAACGATATCCTCTCTCAGATGTTCGGCTTCGGCATGGGTCCCGGAGGCCCTGGAGGTCCCGGAGGTCCTCGCCGACCCAGAAGGGGCCCTGATGAGGAGCAGGAATACAAGGTGACACTCGAGGAGCTCTACCGCGGAAAGACTGTCAAGTTTGCGGCCAACAAGCAGGTGCTCTGTGGCCAGTGCAAGGGATCTGGTGGTAAGGAGAAGGCCAAGTCTTCGTCCTGCGAACGCTGCAAGGGCAATGGTATCGTCGAGGCCTTCCGCCAGATAGGACCCGGCATGATGCGACGTGAGACGGTTATTTGCGACCACTGCCAGGGTGGTGGACAGGTCTTCAAGGAGAAGGATCGATGCAAGAAGTGCAAGGGCAAGAGAACAACACAAGAGAAGAAGGCCCTCGAGATTTACATTCCCCGAGGTTCCATGCAGGGCGAGCGTATCGTTCTTGAGGGTGAGGCCGACCAATACCCAGATCAGACGCCAGGCGATATCGTCTTTACCCTGGTGGAGGAGTCCCACGACGTCTTTACTCGTATCGGTCACGATCTGTCTGCCGAGTTGAGTGTGTCGCTTAGTGAGGCTCTATCAGGCTTCTCGCGAACAGTTTTCAAGCATCTCGACGGACGAGGTATTCACCTCGAGCGACCTCAGGGCAAGATCCTGCGACCAGGTGACTACCTCAAGGTCCCCGGTGAGGGTATGCCCATGAAGCGTGGCGAGACCAAGGGTGATCTATACCTGATTGTCAAGGTTGAGTTTCCCGAGGATGGCTGGCTGAAGAGTGAATCGGAGTACGAAGCTCTGCAAAAGATGCTACCTCCTCCCCCCGCGAACATTGAGGCCGAAGAGGTGGATGAGGTGGAATACGAGGACGACGCCGACATTGAAAAGGTATGCATATTTATCCGCAACTACCCATGAAGCAGTAGCTAACTTGATGACAGATGGGCGAGAACTCCGGTGATGGCCGGTTTGGCGACTGGGAGGACGATGAGGATGAAATGGGCGATGGCCAGCCTCAGTGTCAGACCCAGTAATGGCAGACTTCCTTTCACTGAAAGACAAGACAGAAGATGCCTAGAGTTGCGAAGTTTACATTGCACTCTTGATTAATGATGACGACTATCTCAGGACCAGGGGCGGGTTAGAGACTGCCACGGCGATGGCAGTGCTGTGTCACAGACCTACCGGAATCAGGGCCGAGGTCAGAGGGCTCTGGGTGGGATTAAATATCAAAAGGAGAGACGGTTTAAAGACTTGTTCGGTTTGGAAATTGACATCCAGAAGGGTATCATACCAGACCAGACCCCATATACACCACTCTTGGAATCACAGAGGGACATGTCTCGCTCCGAGGACGAGAGATCCCGTTGCAAGAGATACATGATATATTTAGATACTCGTGCTTAAAGAGTCAGTAGAGAGATCCAAGAATTGAATTTGAAATAATTGGCGAAATACTACGTTCCTGACTGAACGTATCTAGTGAAGCCATGGATGGGAAATTGCATATAAGGTCCAAGGTACCCATGGGTCCACCTCTTTGGACTCTCTTGGTCAAATCAACTTACACCAAACAACCTTGGAGTTGATCCCTTCTTTTGCCTCTTAAGAAACTGTTGAAGACGAACCTTCACTGGTTCTGATTCCTTCTGATGTCCTCTAGCTTCCTTCGAACAGAGTTTACACATAGGTAGGTAACTATAGATCTACGGACAGTGTCTCTGTAACTGTCTAATCGAAACGACCACGTTATACCTACCGACCCAGAGTTGAGAAGAGCTGTCCTTCTTACAAAGTCTGATACTTATATCCTAAAGTTTCTAACTTTACTATCAATATCCACGTTGTAAAGTTAAGGAACAAGATTAACCTCACATGGCATCCACCAAGAAAGACCCCACCCCCACCATTTGACGTAATCCCGAACCTCTATCCACCTTCAACATCAACCTTGAACCTTTTTCTCCTCCAACATCCTCACTCCCCAAACCAAAAACACCAACAATGTCTCGCAAAGGCGTAGGCCTCGCGGCCTTCGACCGCTCACGTCTAACATCCGCACAATTCGCCTCCCACGGCTCCTCCCTCCGCGCCAACAACGCCCAAGCCCTCGAGACCCAACTCGCCGTTTTCCGCTCCCTCCTCCAACAATTCGCAAACACGCACGCCCGCGATATACGCTCCGACCCAGCCTTCCGCGCCCAGTTCGCCCGCATGTGCGCCGCCATAGGCGTAGACCCCCTCGCCAGCAGTAATAGTAATAGCAGCTCTGACGGGAGCTCTATATGGGCCCAGCTGCTTGGAAAGACGGTCAACGATTTCTACTTTGAGCTGGCCGTTCGTATCGTAGAGGTCTGCGGTGCTACGCGGGGAGAAAACGGTGGTCTTATTGGTTTGACGGATCTGAGGGAGCGTGTTGCTGCGGGACGTATGGATGGCGCTGATCCTATCGCTGACGATGATGTTCGACGCGCGGTGCAGACGCTTGCTCCGCTGGGGGGCGCGTATGCTGTTGTGCGTGTTGGTCGCAAGGAGTATGTGCGGAGTGTACCGCGTGAACTTAACGATGATCAGGTCTCGGTTGTAGAGGCGGCGCAGGTGTTGGGTTATGTGAGCGTAGGTATGTTGAGGGATAACCTGGGTTGGGATAGAGCCCGCGCCAGGACTGTGATAGACGATCTAGTCGCGGGGGGTATGCTGTGGGTTGATAAGCAGACAAAGGGCGAGTGGGAGTATTGGAGTCCTGGATTTATGGCCGAAACTGCTGGTCCGGATGAGGGAGATTGAAGTACCTTCACACAGCATTCCACTTATTACGAAAGAGATATCAGGCTCAAAGACCAGTACGACGGCCATGGCAAACCATACATCTTGGTTCACGGCCTCGCAACCTCAGAACTATCTGTATTGTCGACAAACGCTCGACATAAGGCATCTGGTCCGTTTCGATTCTCCACCCTGCCAGACCCAAACTCACATATCAAGGCTCGATCCTTTGTCCGTCAAGATTGATGGACTGTCCAAAACGCAGGACATTTCACACTCTGAGGATCAACCGAGCAGAGCAATCAGGGGCCATGCTAAAGGTATTCGGTTATCATGTCTAAGCAACCGTCATGTTAGAAAGCCACCGACCCCGAAGCTTTTCACTCATATATCATAGATTTGAAACCCTTCACATGTTGAAACCATCATCTACATAGATTCATATTAGGCTAAACAAAAGCCGGCCAGGTAATTCTACTATAGAAGGCATATAAAAAAGATCAAAAACTAGTTCATTTCATTAACCACCGGATCGCACATACAAACATACACACATCTTGCTAATTCCCCCTTCACATCGTCCGCGTCCTTATCCAAAGATTCTCTCGTAGATACATATTCAACAGCATAGGTTCAGGACGATCCCCTCATCTCGGGTATATACTTGTCAAGCGACACGGCCCATCCGAGCATGGGTTTTGATTTCGTTCACACATCGCCAAGAAGTCGTCGTTCGTTCATTCACTTCTGAATCACCACATTTCCCTCCTCTTTAATATCTTTTGGCGGCCTTGATGCCATCTCCTAGTTGTCTTCTTGGCGTTGCTGAGCTCGGATCGGCGTTTGAGATGGAGTCGCTTAGTAGGAAGGGTTGGGGCCACCCATGCCAGGTGGAGGGTAGTCATCGGGACGTCCCGAGCGCATATCGCCAGCGTTGGATCGGCGGTCATCGCCGAAGTGCTTCTTGCGGAGAGCTGCGAGACGCTTCTTCTTGGTGATGGTGTTGATGTAGGTGCCAATAATGAAGGACACAATGTTGAAGAAGGGAATCCAGAGCTGGTCAGGGAGGAACTTCTGGGCAAAAGCCAGGCAGATAGGTGAGGTGATCCATGAGACTCGCATCACCTTCCAGAAGCCAACCTTGACGGTAGCACGAACTTGGTGGTAGGTGCGAGCGCCAGCAATGAGAGCCATAGCGATCAGGTAGACGCTGTTCTGAATAGGAGCGATCTAGGGGTCATGTTAGCGACTGATGATACAAAACTGGGTCCTTCAAATCTCGCTCAAGTTGCGCTTCCCAATATTTCTCCGATGCAAACATATTTCAATCGCATCGCTCGCAACTGCTAATACGGTTTCTTCTTCTCCCAACGTCGATTTCCCAACCCTCACTCATAACAACTGAACAGTGGAAGAGGCAGCTTATGACTTACAATGAGATTGCTGACAAGAATCTGCAGAATCTTGGAGCGCAGGCTGGTGCGGCCCTTGAAAGTCTTCTGAAGCGCCCAGATGAGGAAGTGTCCTAGAGGGGCGCTGATAAGAGCACCATAGGCGGCCATCTTGGGGACACGAGCAGTGAAGTAGTTTCCATGCTTGTTGCGGTCCTTGGCGAGCCATGAGGCGAAGAGCTCCTGTGTACCGGCAAGAGTACCGGCAGTGAGCATCTTGGTGCGCAGAGGGTTGTCCTCGAGCTCCTTGATATAGGCCTATCAAGTCGTTAGTTATGGTCAATGTTGCGCTGAGATCCTGCGAAGCCACAGCGACAGAGCTGGGAAGTAGCTCATGCGCATTCTAACTCGGGCGTCCAACATACCGCCAAATAACCCTTGGTGCCAGCATTCTTGAGACCGCCTGTCAAAGCTGTACCGATAACAGCAGAGACGGGGTGGTGGCCTTTGGTACCGGGAATGCCGCCAGCCTCGGCCTGATCGAGCATGTCGCCCATCCTCTCAGTAGCATCGTGCATCTTCTCGCCAGCATCATGGATCTTGTCCGTCACCTTGGTGACGGTTTCACTCTTGAAGTCGACCATGGTTGTTATTATCCGACTATATGGCGATGATTATGGATGATATGATTAAGAGTCGCGTCCTGGGTAGAGATAATATTTTGATCCGACTCAGTGTGAAGAACTCCAGGTTGAATGTCGTCTTGGGATCTAATCGACGTTGATTCGTCTTTCCGGCGCGCGCGGTGGCTGCGTCGTCGTCGTAATCGTCGTCGTCTGATGTTATCGTCAAAGTCAACACGGCCGCGACGGCGTCATCAATAGATCGAATCAAGGGTCAGACGCGCGAAAAGAGACTTTGTCTAAAGTGTCAGTGAGGTCGTTCAACATAGATAGGCGGCCGGGGTCTAATGATCGTGGATCGTGGATCGCTGTTGGCATGGGGATAGAGGGAATGTGCGCGCGCTCAATGACAGAAGATGGAGATGTCGAGGGATGGCAGAGAATGAGAGAGAAAACTCGACAAGATGGTGCGAGGGTATTGAGAGGTAGCGATCGAGGTGGGTCAGAGCCAATTGAGGTTCTCTCGAGCTGTCTAGCCAATGGTTTTGTTTACTCGAGCAACAAGACCAGGCAGAAAAAGAGAGGGAGAGGGAGGGACTTGAAAGAAGAAGCTGACGATGATGGAGGATGGGGTGTGATGAATGATGGAGATGGTGTTTGTGTGTGCAGTCCAGTTGATCCCAGTACAGGGTAATCAAAACAGAACAAGAGGTGAAAGTAAAGTGACTTACAAGCGCCGGTGCCGTAGTAGAATGATGATGATGGTGATGAGTTGAAGATAGATGGTGAGATGGATGGGGGAGACGTGGACGTGAGTGGAGCGTAGCGTTTGGTTGTTGGTTGGTTGATTTGTTTGTCTCAGGCTTGGAGGAGACCGATCTGGGGGGACGTGCTTGGCTATGGGACGTGCTTGGCCGGGTTGGCTGGGGCTGGGAGATGAGATTGAAGAGAGAGAGAGAGGATGAGAATAATAGGTAGGTCGGAAAGATAGCTTGGTACATACCTGCTCAGCTCACACAGTCTAGACTAAACACCTTAGGTTGAGCTGCAGCAAGACAGGGGCAACCACCAAAGACGGTGGCTGGGGAGAGGTACAGCGCGAGTACCGTTACGGCATGGCGTACGACCAAGAAATACTCAATCGATACTTGATAATTGTAGAGTCCACACCTAAGTTCCTCGGCCCGCTGTACTGTAAATAATAATAACAAACGAGCCAACCACGTCGCTCAAAAAACAAGACTGCCTAGTTTACCCCTGGTAAACATCATCCATTCGGCAGCTTCAGCTACCGCGGCTCCAGGTCCCAAATTGGCGAGCTTGCGTGCTGCTGACGGGAGGGACATCCACTTACTTACTGACTTCCTCTTACAGCAACCTACAGTTAGTGCAGTAGCAGTTTAATGGACCTCCCTGACGACGCTGTCTTTCTCCCGGTCCGTCCATACTCTTCCTCACCATCTAGCATCAATACCTCTTCTCTCCCTCTATCCATTCAGACCTTGGTTCAACCTTTTCTCTCTCCTAACCCTTCTTTACTCGCTTGTTCTGCACGACAGACACTACATGAAACTACCGAGGTGGCCCTAACCTCCTTAGCCTCTTCGGTAATCACTCCGACGTGTTGAAAAGAGAGTGGCTGGGTCAATCATTTTGCCTGCATATGCATACAACATACGGGTCGCATACAAGGTTCTCTGCACGTGAAATCCTCTGCTCTAGGTTCATTACTCGCTCTTACAAGCACAAAAGAAACAGATAAAGTCTTGTTCTTGTTACAAAGGATATATATATATGTAAATGTGTGTGTGTAACTGTGTGGGTATGCAAATAGCTCTCATCAAACAGAGGCATCCTCTGTAAATAGGTCCCAAGAATATGTCAACATGCCCAAAACGAGGCCCGAGGATTCAATTCATGCCCAATCCTCTCTCAGTCAAGGCCATATGCCCTTGAAACGCCTGTCACCAATAACCTAACACAAAGGACGACTGTCTTCATGGACGTGTCCAGAACCCGCAATCAATCCATATTCCCCTAGATAGTCAAATCGTTCAACGAATCAAGAAAAATATCACCTTTTCGTACAGAGCTTGGCCACTGGCCCAGCTGTCAGTCGGTCAGTCAGTCAGAGCCACCCACTGCTTCGACTCAAGCAACGCAACGCAACGCAACCCCCCTCCCTTCCTCATTATTCGACCAGTCAGTTACTCAGTTGCTTTACATTGACCCTCGAGACCGTTGCTTCCTAGCCAACCAGTCTCCCAGCATATTGTCAAGTTGCTGTTCTCTTGTCAGTATTGCATTGCATGAAAACAAAGACGTGCGTGCCAAATGAGGCCATGATCAAAATACTTACAGTGGTAATCTCCGCTAGCTTTGCGTTCTGCTCTCTAAACATACCACTAACCACTGGGTGGTCCTTGCTCACGGGCTCCACATCCGTCTTGTCGTACACAACCATGAGAAGATCGCGGACGTGCTCACCGTCATCGAAGAAGGCACGCAACTTGTCGTCGTCCCAGCCCGACTCTTTGGCACTCTTGGTTGAGCTGCTGTCCTTTGGTGTCTCGTCTCCAGGCATAAGCTCTGGTGACGGTACATCGGATGACGACCGCCCTTCTTGGGAGGACGTGTCAATATCCAGTGCGGGTGGCCGGGTTGCATTGACAGGTGACACATGTACTGGTGATTCAGAAAGGCGGTCTTTCTGCTCCTTGCCTGCCGTGTTCTGCTTGCCAGTTGCGTCAAAGCTGTCGGGAAACGCTCCAGGCAGCTGTGGTCGCAGTCCGCCTTCTGTCTTCGCCTCGCCAGTTTGATCTGGTCGAGGCGTTGGCTCAGACTCGTCCTCCTCATCCGAACTCGAAATGTCATCCAGACCCGTCAATGGACGAGGCTTGGTTGTCTTGGGTGCCCTGGGCTCGCCTCCTGTGCTTGCACTGCGGCCCAGCGCCCTCGCCAACGCCTTGGTGTCATCGTGTTGCGCAGCAGCTGAGGAGGACCGCACCTTGGTGGCATCTCCGCCAAATTGCGAGCTCGATGGCACTTCATGTGTCTCCTTTGTCTCGGGATTGACAATACGCATCGACGCCGGTGGTACGTTGGATACGTCGTTGACCCGAGACTCGGCCAGGTAAGCTGCCAACTCCATTGTCGATGAGATGTCGTTGCCCTTGCCAGGAGATGCTTCGATCCGGGGCATCGGCTTTTGGAGCTTACTGGAGCTCCGTTGTGGCCTGTTTTCAGGCGATGCAAACTCCTCGATCGACTCGCTATCCCGAGGCTCCGACACAAGATCCATTGAACGCTTGCCGAAAGATTCGTCATCATCGTCAAGCGACTTCTTTCTATCCTTTCTAGAAAAGAAACTTCGGATGGCACTGGGCTTCTTCTCCTTCTCTTTCCGTGTCTTGTCTTGTTGCTTCTTCTTCTCCTTGTCTGACATGAGCTCCTTGTCTATCCTATCGAGACTTGCCCTGGACTTCATTTCCTTGGTGGAATCCTGAGATGGCCGAGGTTGATTGTCGTCCCGCAGCAGGTTAGGCGTGAGAGTGATCTTCTTGGTCTCGACTGTCTCATCTCTATAGAAAGAGTCGGTGTTCCTGACAGTGCCATTGCGGGATCGGCTGGGACCGTCGGATTTGTTGTCGAAGAGTATCTCCTCACTAAGCCTCGTCTCATCCTCTTCTTCCACAGGCTCAGGCTTCAACAGGTCCTTGGCTGGTTTACCATCTTTGCTCGAACGAGGTTTTAGGGGCTCGACCTTGGCGCTCTCCTCTGATGGGTCATCTTCTATAATCGATATCGTTGCAGCTGCCTCTCGGGTCTCTTTCTTTTGTTCTTGTTGGTCTTGTTTAGCAGTGGTGGTTGAGTTGGTGAACAATTCATCCAAGTCCTCTTCCTCGGTTGAATAGTCGTCAACTTCAGTGTAATCATGATAGGTTGGCGAGGTAAAGGTGACCGTTTTCCGCCCAAACCTAATGGGCGACTTGAACGTTTGTGGCTTCTTATCCGCCGTATCCCCCAGCATAGTCGCGGAGAGCTGTGTTGCCTGTCAATAATATTCCTGGGTGCCCAAAGATAAATTTAACGTACGTCAACATTCCTATGTTTGTTCAAACGGGCCAAGCGTTCTGTCGGCGTCTCAATATGTTCTGCAGGTAGATATCCTGGCATCTCGTCAGTCGCGAGTCAGCAGAAAGACAGCATATAAACTTACCAATGCTGCTATCTTTCACAACTCTAACCAGCCACCAATAACTGTTGCTGTCGTCAAGCAGAACCATGGTGTCACCTTTGGTTGCATTTGCTTGACCTTCAACCGTAGCCACAAACGTGTGGAGGGCATAAACGAATTCGAAATCAATATCCTCTGTTTCTCGTAAGCACTCGACCGCCCAGCCGGAGTCAATGAAATTGGGGTCGTCAGGAAGGGAGAGCACAGAATCATCGTCTTCAAAAGATTCTTCGTAGGGGACCGTAAGCGAGGGATCGTAGTCGATGCTTGAGTCGTCGTCCGAGTTCGAGTCGTCGTCATCCGTGTCAGAAATTTCTAGCATCGGATCACAATCATAAAATATGTCCTGCTCCTTGTTATCGGCTATGATGCCCTTTCCTCCCATACTCGATGCTTCGGAAGGATGCTAGCCTTCATTGTTGCCGGACATCGCCTGCGCCTCCTGTTCAGATGCCTCGTGGAATTCGACCGTTGAATTGAAGGTTGCCCAGCTATCGTCGGGGTCGGGATCGGGGTTGGCGCCGTTGTCGTTGTCGTTTCGATCGGTATACTCACCTTGAAGACGATTTTTCCGGATGGTTGTAGGTGGTGTTTGAGGAAGCTGCACAATGGCAGATGGACTGGGTGTGCATTTGAGAGGTTCTGGGTATGGCGAACAGACTCTGGTACCGCTTGAACCAGAGAAACTTGGAGAACTACTCCGTTGCGAGGGTAGAGAAGAGACACGTCGCGGCCAAGCCACAGGGGCATTGACGGGGAAGCACCCACCATCTTCAATCGAAGGCGAACTTGAGATCTTATCCATCATGTCGTCATCGAGGTCGTCGTCGCCGTCGAGATCGCCCTCGTCCGAGGACGAGACGCCTCCATTCTGTGCAATTGCCAATGCATCTTCTTGGTTCATGTTGCTATCGTTGTCGCGCGCGCCTTGAGCGCGAGTATGTCCACCTGAAGCGGTTGCGAGAAGCTCGTCGGCGAATGAATCAATCTCGTCGAGGCTGTTGCGGTTCTCGAGAGAAACTCGAGGAGAGCGGTGCTGTTCGTCTGCGGCGTCGTGTATAACTTCACGGATGGTCTCAGCTTGGTGGGGACCTAGGGAGTTGGCGTTGGCGCCCAGGTGTGGACTTTTGGAGTGGTCTTGAGCGGATGGAGCGTGATGATCTTGGAGGTCGATGGTATCTGAAGTCGAGAGAAACGATCATAAGCGTTAGTTTGGCGTGGTCGTCAAAGGAAGCGTGTCAAGACAGGGAATGAAGATTCGAGTGGTTGGAATGTATCGTGACTTAGCCGGGGGGCAGGGGTAAACGAGAATACGATGAAACATGAAGAAAAAGAAAATAATCAAAGAGGAACAAGCAAGGGAGAGTTGGCCGACTATCTAATTCAAGGGTCCTAGTAGTTGAATAGACGAATATTATACAGTAAAGGGGGCAGCGGCAGTCAGGCAAGCAGGCAGGGAAAAGAGAGATGTAGGCATGTAAGAGCGATGGATGGATGAAACAACACAACACGAGGATGAGGCTGCGCAAGAGGCATTGCACTCCAATCGCAAATCTCAGAGGCTGAGACTTTGGCTGACATTGGCGCAGGCACTTCGTTCCAGGTGCAAAGGGCAGGACAGCAAAGCAAAGATTAGGCACATACCAGCTCGGACAATTAATGGTCGTGTCATTGTGACGGACGGGCAGAGATGACGAGCGAGGCCGTCAACAAGTCACTCTGCTCGGTCCCAAATGATGGGATGTGATTGATTCTTGGATCCAGAGAAGCGCCGCCTTGAATCTTCTTTTTTTCTTTCTTGTTCTTTATTTCAACTGGGAGCGTTGGATGCTGACGGCTGGGGGCCGTTTTTTTTCGGGTTGCCTGTCTCTGGCTTGAGAGGCGAGCGGTAACGTAGATCCTTGCGAGGATGGGATGTTCTCGTTCTTGGTCCAACAAATCTGCCTGCCTGCCTTGATTGTTTGTTTGCTTTCGTCGTTGGGGGGCGTTGCGGTATGTAATGTATGCGATATCAGGGTTTCGACCGTGGTACTGTACTCGACTGGTGTCGCTCAGTCGTGGTAGGTAGACAAGGTTGCGCCGGTGAAAGTCAATCAGTATGAAGTAAATGCCCAAGTGGCCAGCCACAGGCTCTTCCAACTTGAATTGAAGCTGCTTCTGCGCACGCGAGAAATGGGAATACGTAGATGGATCTGATTGATTGTCGAGAAAACTGGAGAGAACGAGCGAGCGACGATCTTGGTTCCGTGACTGTGGAAAAAAAGGACGGCATAGGATGGTACATAGGTAATAATAAAGAGAACTGGGTCTGGTTGGCCGTAGCTGGGGGGCGGCCCAAGGGACGGGATAGCAAGAGGAATTCCGGGCGGACTCCACTACCGTAGTGAAACTGCCACTGACACTGGCACAGCACTGCCAGGCCTCTCTCTATTGGTGTTGACCGGTTCAAGAGGGACAGATCTAACGTATTCTGCCCTAAGTAGAGATCGATCACTCTAGATCTTTTAGTGATTTTTTTTATCTCTCCTAATCTGAGTACTATACTTGTCTCCCTAGTACACCCGACATTATCTATCTATCGCAAACGGAGCATGTTAGTGCATAGTCACACGTTTCAGATGCCCTTCCCATCCAGGTTGAACGCAGCTCGATAATCGAGAGAAAATGATCTACCTACTTGATGGAAACAAAAGTGGAGGCCTGATACACCAGATTTACGACCACGACGTGAGAAAACATTAGATGGAAGCAGAAGAAGCGCACACTTGACCGTGAACAGGAGGTCTGTCTCTCCCCTCGGTGGATTGAAGCAGTGAATGAAGGATGGCGATGTGGGTTGCAGCATTGATTGAGAAGGTTAGTAATTAATGGACTCTCATGCAACTCAACGATATATCAAAGCATGGAACTGCAGTTGCTCTGTAAATAGATGTTTTATGCTTTTATGGATGGTAGCCGTGACGTGACCGAGCGCATTCACCCATTAAAACCCCTGAACCTTCTCTAATGCTTAGCGTTTCCAAGAGAGGGTAAACTTTGGTCCTAACGCTACCGGGGAATCAATTGCTCAGGGCGGGCGGGCCCTTGAAACGATGAAACAAATGGGTCAATCTCAGGGGGCGGGACTCGATCTTATTGGCTGCCAGTAAATCTTCTCTCTCCAACAACTTCAATTGCACGGAGTATCCGTAATTGACTTCAACGTCACTGAAATTACCTACTGAACTGGATTGAGTTGGAGCCTTATTCGATTGACAGGTATTGATACTCGTTGCAACCCTCGTAGGCCTCAAAACTCCTCCAGTCTGCAACCACACATTGTCAACCAACCACACCATGAGGCATGCAGCGTAATTAACAAGCATGCCATTGGATTACACCAGAAAAACATCAACTCGTCTAGAGAATACCCATTCGCTCTCTTCATTTCTTACCATGCTTGTTTACCGAGTAGGCCATACAATACAGCACCCTAGCCATACACGCCTCGCCACGATAAGCCCGTGACCATCATACATATTGATGAGACCATGATACGACTTCACGCATATCTGCATGCAAGCTGTTGTCCTGCCAATGATCTATCAACATGAAATGAAATTCGTCAAACATGCCACGTGACCATCCTGTCGATACTACGTAAATGTCTGCCTAAAGTCGACATTGGATAATCCATCTTGTCAATCAAGTCAACTTGACATATCAATTCGAGCAATCAGATCTCAAAATTGAGTAGGGTACCATTCACGTGTCCCAATTCTCTGGCGTGCAGTGCAACAGGGTCAAACAGAAACACGAGTTTCATTAACAAGAGACATACATATGTACATGCACACACATCACAATTACTGGTCAACAAAAATGTGAACTTCAAAATCTGTGATTACTATCGACTACATGGACATAGTCTTTTCTGACTTTTCTTTAACCTTGACCCATTCATTAGGCCCATGCCAGGGCCGTCCCAATAGTGCAAACACACCCTAACAATGCTCATCTCTCATCAGAGAATACAAATGCTATGCTTGTAAACAAAATCAAATCAGACGCTTCAACACCGTTTTATGCAATCAACTTTTTAGTTGGCGATCTTGGCCATGCGCTTAGACATGCTGTCACACGAGTTAGCTTATGTTGCTTGTATCAGGATATTCATGGGTTACACTTACAAGTCGTAGAAGGCAAACTGGCTGGGGCTGCTGCCGAACTCGTACACAAATCGAGAGGCAAGGTAGGAGCCGAAAATGCTTCGGAGGTAGGAGTCGGGGATGCGGGAGATCAGAGTGTCGAGACCAATCTTCTCGAGGAGAAGACGGGGGAGGGCATCCTGAAGGACAGATCGGCGGATCTTCTCGTTGTCCCAGAGGTCGGAGTGCTGGAGCTTCTCATCAAGGTCGGTGATGGCAACAGAGAGCTTGTCAGAGAGGATAGATCGGGGAATTCCGGTCTCCTCATGCTCGCGCCAGATAGCCTCAAACTCAAGACGGGCGTTCTCCTGGATCTTGAGCTGAACCTGCTTGACGTAGTCCTGGTAGAACTGAGGAGCCTCGCCCTTGGCGTTGTGGCACATGTTCTCGATAAAGCCCTCGTCGTCGAAAGACAGAGAGGCAAGAACCTCGAGGGAGGATGAGGTCACACCACCCTTGTTGGCAGAGGCGTCCTTGTACAGGATGCAGCCAGCAGCCTCAAGGCGGAGCTTGGCCTCCTGGGTGATGAAGAGGTTGGCTCCCTCAACGAGGTAGGGGAAGATGCACTTGCCATCCTTGATGAGACGGTTGACCGTGCCGAGGTCAATGGAGGCGGGACGGCCACCACAAGGGACGAAGCAGTCGACGCTACCGGTGTCGCGAAGGTGGAAGGTGTTGCGGAACGCTGTGCCGTTGTTGATAACCTCACCGTTGGGCAGGGTGATGTTGAGGTCGTCGACCAGGACTCGGTAACCCTGGGGAGACAGCTTGGAGATGTCGTACTCGATGATCATCTTGCGGCCCTGGGCGAGGCGCAGAAGCTCGTCACGGTCAAGACCGTTGGGGTCGGCAAGGACACCAGAACCATCGACGATAGAGGTGTACTTCTCGGTAGCGAGCTTGATCTCGTTGCTACCCAAGTCACCATCAGGACCACCAGTCTGCATCTTGCGGATGGTTGAGGGGTCAAGCTCGAGCTTTCGGTAGATACCCTTGACGTACTCACGGACGGACAGAGTGGTCATGCCGTAGGTGTCGTGGGGAATACCACCAAGCTTGGGAGACTTGCCAGTGAAGAAAGACTTCCACCAAGGGGCGCCACGAGAGCGAGCGTGCTCAGTAGCCCAGTCGACCAACTCAGCAGTGTTCTCGTCAGGGCCCATGAAGATGATCTCCTCCTTGCCGTAAAGATCGACAATGGGGTTCTTGATACCGGGGGTCTCAGCAGGCAGGAGAAGATCAAGGATACTATCAATGTACTTCTCGAAAGCCTCACGGGCACGGTTCTGCTGCTTGGGGTCCAAAAGGATAACACCCTTGGAACCACCCTCAGGGATATCCTTGTTCTTACGCTGCTGTGTGCTGGCGAGACCGTAGTTCTCGTCGAAGATGCTGCGGGCGTTGATGCCATAAGCCTCCTTGTTGCGAGACTTGACGATTCGGATACCACCACGAGAGATGTCCTTGAATCGGAGGTGGAAGCCGCGAGACTCGGAGCTGATGATGAGGAACATGCCGTAGAGAGGCTTGGGATACTCGAACTCGGGGAGGAAGGCAGGGTCAAGACGGAAGCTCAGAGCGACCTTGGTGGGAGTGAAGTAGTTGGTCTTGAGGACGTGCTTGTTGAAGACACGGAAGGCGGTGAGAACCATCTCATCGTGCTCGTTGTTAACGTTCTTGGCGATCTTGTCCTTGAGACCGTCATCGGAAAGGATCTCGACAGACAGGCTAGAGGAAACAACCTTCACGGGGTCCTCTTGGTCCTTAACAAGGTGGGTGTTGGCGAAGGAAGCGTAGAGCGCGCGAACGAGACCAGGGTAGTTCTGAATAATCTCATAAATGTATTCAGGTGTAAAGGTCTCGGAACGGAGACGGCGCTTGAGGTTGGAGAGAAGAGTCTGCTGAGTGTTGTTTGTAGCATCCAAAAGCTCGGCAAGGGTGGAGTACTCGGGGCCGAGGCGGTTGAGGAAGTGCTGAACGAAGACCCAAGCGGAGTGGGCGTAGACGGACTCCTGAAGGCTGAGCTGTCCATCAAGGAAGAGGTTGTGGAACTTGTTGTGGGGGAGACAGTAGAGGAGAGACACCTCCTTGGAGATCTGGTCGATGGACTCCTCCATAGAGGGGAACTGGCTGCCACGGCTGTCGACGGTCTCGGCAGCAGGTCGGAGGTAGACACTCATGACGGTGATACCGTTGGAGAACTGCTCGAGGTACTTTCGAGACGAAGTGACTCCATAGTAGTGGTAGAGGTCACTGAGGGCGGAGAAGAGACCCTGGGCAGTACGGGAGCGGAAAGCGACAACCATTCGCTTCTCGTCGGTGTCCTCGATGTCGAAAACCTCGATGACGGGACCAGCTCGGTTGACAGCGAGCTCAATGATGTCCTGGTAAATCTGCTTGGTGTTGGCAGTGGCCTTGCGGAGGAAGCCGTTGTCGGCGATGAGCTCAAGGTTGGTCTCGCCGGGGTTGGTCTGCTCAGGAGGAGTAGCAAACTGGCACTGGTAGACGAAGTAGCATCGGAGAGTGGCCTTGGACTCGGGGCTCAGGACAGCGGGAGATCGGAAAGTCTCAACGCGGTACTTGCTGGAGCCAGGGTGGTCAATGTACTTGGCCTCGAGGCGCTCCTCATAACGGGGACCGGCGGTGTTGGTCTTGCCAGCAACGCTGGTGTCGATGTAGATGGCATGGTCGTTAGCCTCCATATCCAGTCGGATCTCCTCCTGCTTGTCCTCGCGGGCAAAGGCAGCAACCTTGGCGGCGTAGAGAGAGGTGATGTGGCTAGAGATGACATCGGGAGTCTCAAGCTCAAAGTAGACATCGTCAATACCGAGCTTCTCATAGAACCACTCAATCTGCTCATCAATTTGAGGCTCAGGGACGAAGCCAGCAGCTGAGATGATAGACTTGACAGTCACCTTCTGCTCGGGCTTGCCAGTGAATTCAGGGGCGATGTAGCCGACAGTGGCAGACCGCAGAATGCGGTGGCCGTTACCGCCGCATCCATTTTGCAGAGGAACGGAGAAGTGTGTGGGCTGGGGAGAAGGACCACGGCTGGCCTCAGTGGCCTTGACGTTTTCCACGGGGTTGGCGGAGAGAGCAGTCATGTTGGATGATTCTTGATAGTCTGAGTATTCAGGGAAAGTCTGGGGAGGCAACATGTCAGTCGGTGATTCTGTTATAGGATCCATCTTGGCGATTTGCCTAGATGGTGAAGTAGAGTTTGATGGTGTAAACGCAAGACGAGAAAACAGAAGAAACGGTGACGGAGATGAGATGGGATGAATGGGATGAGATGAGATGCCAGCCGCGAGCGTCTTATATAGACAATTCAGCTCAAGCAAACAGCAGGAACAAAACTGTTGATAACAGTCCTCGTCCCGTTACTGTAGCCACCTCAGCGCGCGTATCGGTCAGAGCTCGTGACTCAAAAGCCTAGGGGCTGCTGACCCAAAGGCTTCCCTCTGCGCCCGTGAAGGCCAAAACTCAATGATCTAGTGATCAATGATATCAAGCCCGTGCCGGGAGGCTCATACTGGGGGCACCCATGCTCACTGGACGCCACCAGATCGGGGGACCTGAAGAGCGCTGCAGCTGCAAAGGCTGGGGCTGGGGGCGGGTTCTTTGCGGCTGCAAACCGCCTGGGATGGATGGAAGCTTATCTCTGAGACAGAGCAGCTGAATCCCGGTGTAAGCCCGCCCGGGCCGGTTCTCGTATTCTCGTCATTGGGCAGTGGGAAAATCAGGGGAAAGCCAATCATCGGGGCCATGGATTCGCGATAAGGGCAGTGGCAGTGCGTGCCATGGTCAGATAAGACTTGGTTATCCGCTACTTACCGGCAGGAGTTCGTGACGATCAACAGTTATGTTTCGTCACTGAAAATAGATCAAGTCGGGAATGCCGAGCTTACAGCGGGGCGTTCAGAAAGAAGATGACGAAATGAAGTTATTCACAAGAATAACAAGATTGCCGTAAAAGGGTATTTGTTCTCAGATGAGAGGATATGGTTATAGTTCTGACAGTGGTTAGCACAGCCAACCAGGCGTTTTGTTCCGGGGTGCACGAACTCAGAGCAGCCATCCGTCAGCCCTGTCGTAAATAGAAACTGAAGACGGTATGTCTGGACAGGAGATAGATAGATAACAAAAGCTCGCTTGATACGTCCAAGTTTGAGATGACGAGGTTCAAACAGGGGCAAGAGATGCAGGTATAAATAAAGACGAGGTATGTAGGGGCGGTAAGGTAAAAGCAAGAGAAGAAGGCTTCTTTGGTATAGAGGAGAAGCTAATGGATGTGAATTCAAATTCAAAGTGAGGTCAAGTGACTTGTCTCTCCAACTTTCGAGGCCAAAGGATCTGGCGATGGAAGCTTTATATACTCCCAGTGTCAAAGTGTCTCTCAACAACGACCCAGAAGTATACGATGGTACTTTGTACCTCCCCGTCCTTTACAATGGGGCCCTACCATCTCCAAACATGTCAACATATTGCCTTCTCTTACACCGTCTCGCCTGTAGCTAGCTACCTAGGTACAGTACCGAGTAAAAGTTGTCACGCTGCCATAAAAAAAACACATCCCATCCCTTGTCCCTGGTCTGGGTCTCCCGCTCGCTCACCTTGACCGCACACCCCCTTCCCGCTGCCCCACAGACAGACCCTGCCATGAGGTCCGGCGGGTGTTTATTCTGGCCATGTGTAGATTTGCTTCTCATCTCTCATTTGCACCAGGCAGACCGGAGTGTAGGTACGTACTTCACTTCGCTGCAAGACAATTAATAGACACACAAATGACCCCGCCACAGCCCTCTACAACAGCTTACTCCAGCAGCACATGCAGCATATTCACAGAGCTTGTGATTTGCCCAGCCATGATGCTTCTAACTCTACTCGCATTTTACTCGGCAATCAGCAGAGTCAAAACTTGGCATAGGAATACAAACATTCAAACAATAACCATCACCGGCCCGGTCATCCTGAGGCCTCTCAATTGGTACTCGGTACTGTCATGTATGTACCACCCCTCCTAGAGCGGAGCGGAGCCCAGCCCAGCCCAGCTCGTCAGAAGAGTCGAGAAGAAAGAATTTTGACTGCACCAACGCCCCCCAATCGTGATCATGACCTCACGGAGTACATACCCATTCGATTACCCAATAGTGCCTCTGGTCTAAACCTCAAGGGGAAGCTTTGTCTGGGACCTGGCTTGACTTCTGACCTGGACCAAGCGCCTGGTTCCTGAAGGGAAAACAGTAACTAACAAGCAGCAGGTGAACACTGAGAGTCTGAGACAGACGCTCACAATACCCCCAGAATTGCTTCCTGGTGGAGAGGGCCCGGTTATTCGAGGCTCTGTAGTTTTTGCAGGTAAAATCCCGCCTTCTCCGGATTTTCGTTTGGCATTACTAGTGCTGCAAGTTTGTTGCCAATAGGAGAGTGGTTTGGTAAACTTCAACTCTCATGGATACCTCACAAACGACGTATGCTCATGTCAATCAATATTCGATGTTTAAAGTTTAGAATTGGCTTGAAAAATTTTCAGAGGCTAAGTCAATAATGGAACGCTCTTTTTGACAGGTTGGTCACTGTAAATCGACATAAAGAGCCTCCAGCTCCATTTTCAGACTTTGATAACGTAAATCTACATAACTATCCATGCATGAAAACGGCACCCCGCAATTAGCTTCTTTCGTCCGTTCCATTCACTCAAACGGTGTGGAGGAGGATGCCCGCTGCAGTTCACTTCGATTCGATTCAATTCACTCTCTCACCTTGCCTTGCCTTGCCTTGCCTTGCGTCTTGTCTCTGCGAGTCATCGACAATCGCAACTTCGTGACATGCAGATCCTCCCTTGAATTCCGGTTTTACAATATTTTCCTTTTCTTTTTTTAAGTTCTGAGAGCGATTACGACGTTGAACTAAGATTCTCACAAGATCCTGGTCCACATGTGCTTCGCCCTGAATATGATTGCCAGATAGTCGTGATAACTGCCCAAAATGATGTGTCCATCATGTTCTTGACGCTGAGCCGGACCGTATTAAACCTTACAGTTATCACATCCGAAACGGTTCGAGTGTGATTCAGATGATTCACACAAAACTGGATCGGATCGCCTGCATCCAACTAGTACCATTTAGAGTATCTGTATAATAAATGTCATGTAGTTTTGAGCAACCCCAACTTGAATGGGCCCATGCAGCGACAATATTGTCAGCTAATGGTTTGAGTTGTGTAAGATGATGCTGGGATTTCACACCAGCCAAGAAAACGTACCCTTTGGTTGGTTCTGAGTCTGCCAACAGGCGATGAATACACAGTTCATGCTCGTGAAAACCCTGCCCAATACATGATCCAAATCATCACAATATTTTGCATTTGCAGGCCAAGAAACCCGCCTCAAAGGACACGGTACCTGAATGGAATTTCCTGCACGACTCACTACCCCAGACGGGAAGCTGGCGTTGAAGGCTGACCGCAGCAACCAACAATAGGTAGATGACAGGCGAGGCGAAGCGGGTGGGCTAGCTGAATTGCCCTCGTAGTACCCCAGACAATCGAATCCAAATCTGGCTCACCTGACTTGAAGAAAACAGAGCCAGTGCTCACCGAAACTTCCAGACCTTGGCCATTTCTAAAGGGGTCGATCACGGGGCCTGGGGCTCCTCGATTTCCAGGGGGGGGATAATTACATTGGAGATTACACCTTGGGGTTAAAGATTACACCTTGGGGGAGATCCATTCCCCAGATCCAAGTACAGTCAATGTCATGAAGTTGAAGGAAAATGTGTTGGCAAGGTGGTTCAAGCAATCCATGCTTCCCACCCATCTTCCTCCCCATGGTACTATGTACATACATACATATGTACAAACAAGGGAGCACAGCTGTCGCTATTGAGGGAACCGGAGCACAGCAAGGGTTCCTCCGGCCGACGCGGGGCCGCTGGTTCGGTACTTACGTACGAGTACCATCTCCGGGGTACCATCAATGACACAATGGTTGAGGCCGAGGGGTTGTCGAGGAGCAGCACTTGACTGCAGCACGAGGGGTTTCTATTGCGGAACGAGGACCAAGTCTGGCATCAGATGTGAGTTGCACAACATATCATCCATCATATCATGGATGGCCTTCTGAACGATTGAGTTTGGATAGAGTTGACGTGTCTATTTCTCAGCTGTCTTATGAACATTGAGGCTTCATCTGACTTGGAACATGAGCTCTCCTACTCCAATAGCTACCTACCTACCCCAGACTCTCCCCCTCAATGCATTGACTCCTTTTTTCCCCTCTCTCCGTATATTACGAAAAAAGAACACCAAAGATGTGTAGCTGTCCCACAAGGAACGGAGTCCGGCACCCACCCTCCGGGAACAAGCAAGGCCCCGGACACGCCCGGAGAGCCCCACACGGCCGAGGACCGGGAGCACCGACAAAGTCTTTTAAACCTTGGATCTGAATTTCTATTACCCCCAGGTTTTTCCCAAGGCTCCAGTTTCCCCCAGTCTGATCTGGATCGAGTCTGGGCACAAGGACAGAAGAAAAAAAAAACTTGATGGCTTCCCCACGGCCCGCTTTCAATCTCATCTCCCGTCATTTCCATTACCCCCAGTTTACTTGATCTTGCAGCTTTCGTGACAGCCACCGTTTCCCCTTGTTGCACTTGCACGGCACAGCCAGTCACGTTTACACCATCTAACCAACCTCTAGGGGAAAGGGTATCCATTGCATTACATAGTATTACGGTATCCTCCATGGAGTTGCGTGCTTGCCCTGTGCACCCAAGCTTTTTTACTTTTTTTTTTGCTTTGCCGCTGTCTCGTGGCCTCCCTGATTAGCAAATATTCCTTGTATTTTTTACTGCACCCCGCATCCGGCGCTTCGAGGCGGACGCTGTTAACGCGTCACGAGGTGAGCAGAAAAAGGATAGATCGAGCTTGGTGCTTGGGGGGTGTGGCTAGGGCTGCTTATTGGACCTGGCTGGCTGGGTGAAGCGCGATTGTTGACCATGGAAGTTATTTGTTTAGGCCACGATGTTTAGAGTTGAATATTTCCGGCTTCAATGTTCAGCTCTTCAGCTTGGCCGTTGAGAGTCGTCACGCTCATCTCCCTCGTGACCTTAAGCTTTCAGTTGCCAGTTTGTTCCAATTGCCCCATCAACGATCGTGTCTGTGTTTGATGTGGCTTGTAAGAGAATGCACATACATACCCTGAAGTCTGGGGAAAGTTCAGATGAGGATCATGGATCGAGGGCTTGGCCGGCACCTAGGTTTATCAAAATCACGCCTTTGCCGGCATCAGATACGATCCAAATCAACAAGTATCCTTGTACCTGAATGTTGAGCCATTGGCTTGCAACGCTCAATCATGTATGTATGTATGTACTTTCACATCCTGGTTCTATTTATTACGTTGAAGAATACCTTCAGTTTCTCACGCTGTTTCATCATTGAAGTTATTATATCATCATCGCAACATGAACTTCTCTGTCTCCAGTCTGGATAATACGATCAGGCAATACACTCCTACAAGCCCACTCCGCGAGTTTCGCGCCTCCACCTTCAGCCGCTTATTGACGACGGTTACGGGGCGTCACGAAGTTTTGTCCTTCGTACTGAAGCGTTTCGGTTATCTCCACCCAACTGCCTTGAGAGGCACCGTATAAGCGTTACGTTAGATGTGTGAATGTACATACGGATACCGTACCGTAGTGTTACCCACCCCTTCTCTTTAGAGCCGGTCCTTGCTATAGAAGTTTCTATTTTTGTTCTTGCTCTGGTACCTGAGTATAGCATCGTCGATCGAAGCCGCTTCTCCCGCTTGGTCATGTTTCAAAGAAATTGCTTGGGGTTGTTCCTCGTGCTCATCATCACCTGCATGTTCTCTTATTCATCAGCAACAGCGACGTACTTTTACGTCCAGATGATGAATTGCATACAGTAGAAGTGAAGTCAAAATACGCACCGTTGTCATAATACACCTGCACATGCCTGGTTGACTTGAGTGAGCAACCAATCACCTCAACTCTCGGCTAGCCAAACCTGGGGACAAACTGGCAAGCTTCGGCATAATATCAAAGGAGAATGTCACAATGCCAATTCTGTTTCCTTATTGAGGACACCTGCTTGTTTCCAAGAGCCGTCAACTTTCACTTCAATTGGCGGTACGTATTCCGCAAGTACCTGGGCAGACACATATGTACCTTGCTGGTGTCTGGCTGCCCGGTCATTTTCAAGGTGCCACCAAGTGGAATGTTGGGGAAGAGTTTTCCTCGACGACGGCACCTAGTGGCTGAGCGAGGGGCCCCCAGGACGCGGGCCTAGACACTGGAAAACTTCCCTGAGGTGTCACAGGTGGTGAGCAATGGATGGATCAACTCCACCATCGAGGGAGGCATGCGTGTGGGTTCGTGATATTGATACCCGGCCGAACGTCCTGCCGGTCCCCGGAGATCCTCAGGTACCGTCTACGTACTCGGTTGAGCCGCCTGCGGTGCCCACTATATGATCGGCTAAGGACGCTATAAAACACATAGAGTCAACCCATGCTTCTTTGGCGCTGCGTCCGGGGATCAGGGTCGCCCGTGCATGATCACGATAGCTTCATTGTCCCCCTCTTGGACGAGTGGTGGCCCGCCATGGAAATTAGAGCCCATTCCTGGCGTCTTGCGGTGAGGGGAAACAGTTAGCCCAGACGAACCGGAGCTCCAAATCACTACCCGGAGGACGGAGCTGTCTACCTACTAATAACGGGGCGGGGAGCTCTTCCTACGGTGTTGCGTGTATGTATTTAGTATTATGTGGTACCTATAGCTACGAATAGCATAGTTACGCTGAGGAGCTGTCGACATATCCCAGCACCATATCACTTCTCCATTTCTCCATAGGTATTCTTCGAATTCGCATCGCGACGCATCGCGACGCAGCATCAACACCCCCTTGACTGTACGCAAACCAACGGCACAGGCACGTGTTGGTTGTAAATGTGACCTGGTGTATTTTGTTCAAGGTTCACAATGAGAGGACGATAGTTGTTTATTCGAAGGAAAGGAGTTGTCGGAAATCAATTGCTGGTGAAGCCTCTGTGTACCTGATGGAGCTATGCAACGCCAAGTACATGGTGTGAATAATGACCGGGAAGGTTATCTCTTACACGCCATCTACACCTCCGGTCAAGTTCCCCAGATCAGGGCCCGAAGAGCTCACCTTGATACAATGCCGGCGGTCCGAGCTCTTCCTTCAAAGATACCTTTCCTGGTTGTACGTACCATTCTTCTTTGCTTCTTCCACTGAGAGAGTCTGGACAGTCAGTGCTGTTCCTGATCTTCTGGCTTAGCCGAATGTCTGGGCAGAGATTGGCCAATCGGCGGTTTCGTCCCCTGTCCATGCACTCCTTCAAAAGTATCACGGCCTCGACGAGCCCATCTGTTACACCAACAACATCACACGGCATTCTTTGGTATCTAGACGAGATTTCCTGTCGATCACGAGGCTCGGGTGTGTCTGACTGAAGTCCCGTTGAATAGGTATCCGTACTTCGTAATCTAAAACCCTTGTGTGAATTGTAGGTACCTACATCTCTCAACGTTTACCGCTCATCACGACAATTGGGTCCATCATTGTCGAATATACGTAATCTCCCTGCATCTCGATACAGTGAAACGGGCTGAAAGGGTCACGATGCCAGATGCTTAATTGCCAATGGCTTCTCGTCAATGTTGTCGAGCTCCATCAAAGGTCATGTGTTGTCCCCCTTGGAGCAGGGGAATAAACAAATTACGTACTAGTCTCGTTGCTGACAGGATACCAAAACCAACGTCTCAAATAGTTCTAGAAGCTTGGTCTGGTCAATCTTGAACAGGTCAACAACTCAACAAGATACCCAACTTTTAGTTGATCAATTCCGACTGTCCCGGCTTTGTTGCCCCCTGAATTATCCTCGTGACCCTTGTTTCCTTTTTTCAGCTTGTCCGCAATGCGAACTTTGTCTGGGGTTGTTACAGTAGGTAAGCAAATATGAGGTCTCGTGGCATAGCCAAAAACTACGACCAACTTGCACTTTTTCTTAAGCTTGCCCCCTTTTCAATAATTATGTGACACAAATAAGCCCCAATGGCTTCATCGTGGTCTTTATCATCGATATAGTGTATCAGCCAACCTCCTGCCATACTATGGCATAGTCAAGACGCAAAGTCGTGAGCGTCTGGAAGATCGTTTCTATATTGGCTGTCCGAATCATTTACCTTTCGCCTCTTAGCGAGATCATTCGAGAGAGTGCATTGCGGAAGCGCTTTTCGATTTGTTTCCTCTACCATGATGACGGATTGAACACCCCTCACCTACTGGGTCAGCTAATGCTGCGAATACACCATCACCGAGGAGATACTCGATTTCTCAACAACCTATAATCAGTCGATTTAGTATTGCATGTTACGGTCAACATGTATGTACCACAACCATTATGCTGGAAACATAGCCTGTCTCTACAAGTGTAGTGCTCGGCAAGGATATACTTTGCATTGCGGAGGGCTACAGTGGATATATCGGAATAATCTCGTGGTGTTCGGTGAATATCATGAACGGTTCGTGCCTGAAACTGACCACCTTTTGGTTTTCGTGAGTATCAAATGTGAAAGTTGAGGGCGGCGAGGTCGCATGTCCTCACCGAGTGGACGAGTGTCGAGAGGCAAGCTAGACCCAGATGATTATCCTAGCTGGATGGAAGAAACATTTGTTCAATTCCCCAATGATCAATGGCGTGATATATATATTCTGGCAGCGACATCTCCTACAACTTCAACTTAACCTTGTAAGTAGAAACGGGGACCTAAGAACTTATGCCCGTGATTAAACGAGAGGTTGAAGGAGTTTAGATTGAACACTATAAATTATTTATACTCAACTTACTTAAAAGCAAGGTTATCAACACTTCGGAACACAACAACCTAGAATGTGCTCATAAACTATTCATGAACATATGTAGGTAAGTTAATTTAATGTAGGTTTGCCCTTTTAATTAAAGCAAAGCAGAGACAACATTGCAAGGGAAATATAATAGTAAATAAACACAATATTAGGCGTGATGCACCAAGCCAAGAAACATGATAACCTTATAATCCAACTGATTGTCAGATAGGTTGCCTCAAGCATGTAGGTAAGTTAATATCAAGAATGCCCGGGGATGACTATAGAGGATGGCACGTGACGATAACAGATAGTTCCTTCGGCTAAACCAGGGTGTGTGAGTGGAGCTCCATCCAAAGAAAAATTACTCCCATGACATCGTGAGGCCGTAACGTCAACGCCAACCTACCTATCAACCAGTTATCGAGAGAATTTTATCAGGATTCTCGATCCGAATCGCTACCCTATCCAACCTTTAGATCTTGATCGATTAGCTCATCAGCCCTTCCTACTTTGTGATTCGGGCTACTTCGCTTCGGCAATTCTTCCACATCCCCAAGCTCCTCGACAGCTCTTAATACCTTGATACTCGTCTATCCAACACCCATCACCCCCAGATATTCAAAATGGTTACTCTCACCGAGGTCGAGGACGAGCACTTCCAGCACGCCCAGGCTGGCCCTGATATTGAGGAAGACGATGACGACTACTCGGATACTGGTAATTCATAACCCCGCGCCTTTAATTGCGATATTTGCATACTGACTAGGTCCGTAGATTCCGAGATTTCCAACGACTCCGATTATGATCCTACAGAAGAGACTCTCGCCGAGCGACTATATGCCCTGCGTGATATCGTTCCCCCCACTACTCGCTCATGGATCTCCAGCAAGGCCAACACCTTTGGCAGCGCTGCTTGGAGCGTTCTCTCTTTCAGCGGCAAGGGCGCCTGGGTTCTCACCACCTCTGCCCTCTTCTTTGGTGTTCCTTTCGCCCTTTCTTTCGCCGAGGACCAGCAGCTCACTGCTATGGAGCAAGAGTACAGCATGCGACAAAGCGGCAGCGACCTTCTGACCGCTGGCTCCGAGCACAGCACTGCCGACCAAGTTGGAGCCGCCCTTGATGGCAAGCCTGCCCAACCTTCTCTTTAAATCACTGGGTTGGAAGTGCAGATTCGACAAACCTGAGCCCTACGTTTCTGGGTATGAGGATATCTTGGACGGCGCCTTTCGTTGCCAGGCGCAGTCGCTATTGGGCCGAAAAGCAAGGCCTTCCATGTGTACAATAATTGTTTACGGCGTATATGGCCGACGAAGACCTATGATGGATGCAGTCGGGTTTGACCGGGAGGAACGAAAAGCGCAACGCATCCACGGCGCATGGTTACCGGTGTAAAGTATATGATGGGTTGGTAATGGCTTCGATCTCATCTCTAGGAAAGGCGGTTTCACATGTATCTTGTCACATTAGAGCTGTATCATTGATGACTTATGTGAGCTATGTAAAACAACAGCATGTTTTGTCCACAAGTTCCGTTTTAGACGACTATACCAATTCAATGAATACCTGTGATGTACAGGAAAGGAAATTGAAATTAGGTTTCTCTAGTCACATCTTTTACTCAGTTAGACACGGAATTCTTGCTATTTCCCAGATGGTCGTGTGGTAATTATGAGGTTGAGGTTCTACTTCAACAGTTCAGGGTAAGACACTTTAGTTGACACCAATCAACCAATCTCCTCGCGGTGACACAAAGATAATCTAGACATAACCTCAGCAGGCTGATACTAGATACGTTAGTCCACGCTAAAGCAAGCATAGACAACTATGGACTACGTTGAACTGCCAAAGATAGAGGTTGTTGAACTTTTAGTTTTCATGTTACGGCGCTAACGATATATAAGCTTCACGCCCACTTGACTGGCAGCATTTCACGACGTACGCTTCATGAGATATGGCTACGCAAGAAGGAGACCGGAAATACCGATCTGGAGGATCCCCTGGTAGTTATGCCAGAAGGGAAACATGACTACAATTTGCAAACGTGAGTCTTGCCCACAGTGTTGACAGTACTTGGCAGAGTAACGACGCAACTAACAACTTTGATGTTCCGAACCAACAGCTTCTTTCCGCTTTTCAGTAGCTATATCTACAACCTCATCACAGATGAAGAGTCTGTTAGATATACCACCAAGTCTGTTCTGACTGACTTTCTCAACGATGGCGTCTGCTATCTTGAGCTTCGAACAACACCCCGCAGCACGCCTCATCTCTCAACGGAGCAGTATATCTCAAGTCTTGTCGACACAATCTCATCATTCGAATCTCAGAATCCTCAGCTGCATACTCGCTTGATTCTAGCTGTCGATCGGAGACATACTCCCGAACAGGCTGCCTCCACCCTCGAGCTTGCTCTGAAATACCGCAACCAGGGAGTCGTCGGCCTGGATCTCTGCGGCGACCCAACAGTGCGGCCAGGAGGTGAGATAAGTGTCTTTACACCTGTGTTCCAAGAGGCAAAGAGAAATGGTCTAGGTGTTACCGTGCACTTTGCTGAAGCTGAGGCTAGCGGATCTAAAGAAGAGTTGGACACGCTGCTTTCTTGGGAGCCAGGTCGCTTGGGACATGTGATCTGGGAGGATGAAGCAACAAAGAAGGAAATTGCAAAGAGAGGGCTTTGTCTAGAGTTATGTCTGAGCTGCAACGTTGTAGCGGGGATGGTAGTAGGCGGCTTCGAGGGACATCACTTTGGACACTGGAGGGGAGTTGAAGGGCCCAAGATTTCACTCAGTGTAAGTCGCTGGAGCTCTACTCGCTCGAGGCTGAAATATTGAATACTAACAATTACGATAGACTGACGATGTGGGCGTGTTCGGGAGCCCCTTGTCTAACGAGTATAGGCTCGTCGCCCAGCACTTTGGCCTTGATCGAGAAGCCATATGCGAACTTGCGAGACAACCAATCGATGGCATATTTGGAGGAGAAGAGGAGAAGGAGAGGCTGCGACGTACTATGTGGATTAAGTGAAGTGAGAGAAGAATGGACTAAATAGACTGGCTTTTTCACGGTGGCATCATACAGCGAGATATCAACAGAGCTTGGTGGTTACCACCGCTCTATACCTGATCCTCCCCAATTCTATATTGTTATTGATGAGATGATGCATTTTATTATCATACCCATCTTTCAGATGCGAAAGAATGGCATGCATGCAACCATTAAAAATGGCGACCAAGGCATCTGGTATATGGTATCAATATCGATGTGATCATTTAAACATAAACTATTACTCTAGTGAAGTTGTGTGTACTCGCAGGGTGTATTGTATCTTCCGTCAATAGCTGAGTAGAAACTTCGGTAGCAAGAGGAGGAAGAATAATGGACGAGTTGAGAGTGTTTCAAGTGTACATACTCATAAACATCATTGCATGTTTCCTCAACGTCTGACTCGCTCACTTCAGACCGTGCCTTTCAGCTAGATTTTAACTGAGGCCCAAGCTCCCGAGCCGCTCACTCGAGCTCTGATTGAGCACTTACTTGTTGCAAGAGTGCAGAAATCATTCATAATGTTGAGCTGGCATGTTCGAGCTGGCGCGAGCCAAGCATGTGCGCTTCTCAAGCCCGAACCTTCGTAGTGATTGCTCCAGCGTCAAAATCTTACACCTTATCAAAATCAACAGCCTGACCAAGAATCAATTTCTCACATCGCTTTGCGTCTCGGATGACATCAAACCGCTAATGACAACAAAGCTATAGGCCTTCTTAGCAGCGACAGCCTAGATAAGTTCCTTGGCAGACTGTGTAAAGTGATTGGCAGTAGATACTATAAACAATACCATACCGATCTTCTCCTATTAGGCAAAGATAGCTGTAGTCTTGGTCGCATGGGAGTTGAGAACCATTGTACGCTATTCATCGTTTGAATCATCCTCTTCCACGCCTAGGTTTCCCCTAACATCGAGCACCTTGCAAAAGATAGCAGTACAACTGTTAGTCCTCTGATAGAACCCTTTAATGGAGAGGGTGTGTTCGCTGGACGGAAGGATAGTGGGTCAGCCAAGATGCATTTATCTTTTGAAGATTATAGCAGTTCGAGCACCTTGTTGATGGAGCGAGCGAGGGTAACATGGTGGACGTTATATCATATCTGGTGCATAGCACCTGATGTAGGTCACCATTATCATCTTCCCTGGAGCAGTCCTTTCTTTTCTTTCCCTTGCCGTTCGTTAAAATAGTCTTGAATTATGTTGAACCAGTTCCTATCAAGCGGAGGAGGAAAATATGGTTGGATGCGTGATGTCGATGTAAGTTATAGCAGTGGTCAGAGAAGCGACTAAGAAACTTGAGTTAGAACTTAGAAGAACGCATGATGTTTGCCAGGTACGTACCGATACCCGATGTGGCATTGACGCTCGGACCAGGTGGGCTCTTATCATGCCCACCTAACTTATCGTGCAATGAGCGGCCTTTCAGCGCGATTACGTAGTGTCGGGACGTCCGTAGTGCAGCCCGGGCATCCATCAACTTCATACCACTCATCTAGAATCCTTGCTTGGTCTTTTTCTCGCTGCCTTGCGCTTTTCTGCCGCCGAATTCTTGCTACCCGCAAGGACTCTCCTTTATAGCGGATTCCTCGTCCTCAACCGTCCATCCTCCTCCATCCGTATACGACATTTCCCCGCACATCATGAATGTAAGAACAGCGGTGTCGTGCGACAGTGCCGCGCCCATGATGGCTAATTCACTCATGATATACAGATCCTCGAATGGGCATTTGGAAAGCGCATGACGCCCGCGGAGCGTCTGCGCAAGAACCAGCGCATGCTAGACAAGGCCATCCGCGAACTTGATCAGATGCGCGTTAAACTAGAGAAGCAAGAGAAGACCCTTATTCAACAAATCAAGACCAGCGCCAAGAACGGACAGATGGGAGCCTGCAAGATTCAGGCCAAGGATTTGGTCCGTACGAGACGATACGTCGAGAAGTTTTACAGCATGCGCAGTCAACTACAAAAGATCTCGCTTCGCCTTCAGGTAATAGCAACAGCTGGACAAAAGCGCTGACCAGAGGCTGACCGAACACACCACAGACATACAGAACGAACGAACAGATGATGCAGGCTATGAAGGGCGCTACCATGGCATTGGGAAGCATGAACAAGTCGATGAATCTCCCACAGCTCCAACGAATTGCTATGGAGTTTGAGCGCGAAAACGATATCATGGATCAACGACAAGAGATGATGGACGATGCCATTGACGATGCTATGGATGTGGGCATTGAAGAAGAAGGTGACGAGGTGGTAGAGCAAGTCTTGGAGGAGATCGGTGTGGACTTTAACCAGGCGGTAAGTTGGACAAGGATGATGCCATGTGAGCTTTGTTGTTAACTGAATCACAGCTTGGTGAAACACCCACTGCTCTGGGAACTACAGCAGCGCCTGAGGGTAAGATTGCTCAAGCAGTAGGTGGTGGTGGCGGCGGCGGTGGTGGTGACCCTGTCGACGACGATCTTCAAGCAAGACTTGATAGTTTGCGGAAGTAGACGACCCAGCAGCGGGTTAAGAAGCCTTTGGAGTTTTGTTTCGAAGATATAAGCCATAATATTTTAAAGTGGAATACCCGTCCCAAATTTGGACCAGTCAGGCCGCAGAAGACGGTTATAAGTCCAATATCTTGACCGATCTTTGGCTACAAAACGGCTTCGTAGTACTTTGCTTGTAAGGTGCCTTGGTGTCTGGAGGAGAACTGTGTTAATCTACCAACCTTTCAGCCTTTCCTATGCTTTATAGAAACGATATTCGCTACCTTGTCAGTCGGACAAGGCTTGACTGACTGAATTATTACCGGGTTTGCGTCCCACGATCCAATGTTGGCCAATGCAGGGTAGCACCAAAACCGCATAAGGTTGACGCCTACTTCAGCAGGATATAAAATAACGTAAAAGGCATGTCCTTAATAAATAGGCAACCGAGTTAGGCATGGCATTGACGGCAGGCTCAGAGCTACACGTGTACAGTCGGGTAAGGTTCTGAGAAGCTGGCCTCACGAGACTCTACCTACTGGATCTCGGGATAAATTACCCTGGGCCTGTTAGCTTCATCTAACAACAAGTACCTGGTGATGGTAATGTAGGATCAGATACTAGCTCGGATGTCTCGGTGTCATGATGGACCCAAGTATCGTATGGAGGATCCTAATGTCGGTGTCAATATCCAGCATCATCAAAGAAGGGTCCAGTCGATATGCGTTTTCTGGAGCGGATTCCCTATCAGGATCGACAGAGGTCCAGCAGAAATGGATGCCCGTGTCTGCCCAAGATCTGGCCGAGCATCCATTTGTCTGCACAGCGCTAAAGAGCACGCTCATGAGCCAGTCAACGTCACCAGGGCGTGGGTACGTCAGTGGCCAACAGACAATCAGATCTCGGGCCAGCTCCAGCTTAAGCGCAGCTGGGTAGGTCCCCCGCCCCCACTGACTTGTAGCCCAATCCGCCGCGTTACACCACCTGCCCTGCCCTGCAGTTCAACTCCCTGGGCGCCGATTTACCACCCGACCTCAGTCTCGGGGTTACTCTGTATTACTTTAGCCCAGCTGAACCATCCAACGAAACGTCCTAAAGTACCCAACCTTGCCATCTCTTCCATCAACTACGACACGACTTTCTGTAGACGAGCCTGGCTGGCTTGCATCAAGCATTCAAGCCGCAACTTAATCCGATCTTGCCGCTTACCTTACCGACCACCTCGTTTCCGTTCCCCCCTTCAACTCTCCTGCTGCGAAACACTCTTTCTACACTCATCTCCAGGTACGTTCATCCCGTCGGTCTTCTCACCGTACTGCACTTCCTTTGTTTCTTGGGAGAGTATTGGGCTCTTTGGATACATCCGTTATTGCATTGTCGTCCTTTTTGTCTGCATTATCACCCTTTGCTCGTTATGCTCGTGGGTTATCAGATCTATATCGATTACCTATCCCCGCCGGTACGGCCATCTCCTCGGCGGCGCCTACGTCACGTTTCTTGAACTGCGATGCGCTCGTCAAGACGATGCCTCTACAATATTTCCAACGGCCATTGATATTGCATTGCCTTAAAATGCAGCAACTTTCGCCGGCCGTTGGTCCCAGTCGCCTAAAGTGTGGTCATCTACCTCTTGACCCATCGCCCTAGAGTGACGACACAAGGCAGGCTTATCGGCCCGCGCGCTTAGCTACATCATCGACGGTTCTAACAATCTGCATGCGCGTACCAAGCTCTCATTCTTTTCATATGTTTCTTCTTGGCAGCATAGAGATATTCTCAGTTCAAATTCTCTAACTATTTCAGGCCAGCCTTGCGCCAACGAACCAGAAACGCCAAGCTGGTTTCGACCAGCACCCCGCCCCCAGCCTTATCCACGACGATATACTGACCATAGCTACCGCAACATTCGCGTGTAGCCATCCTGCAAACTTCACCACCGACAAGACGATAGAAACGAAACCGAACTCTCGTCTCCTGCAGCATCGACAGTGCTGACGATTTCCTCGCTTTGCGCAACGCCACCCAGTACTATCTTGCCCCCACCACAAGCTGGCGAGCAACAAGCGTCGCAGTCTCTCCTCGACTGGAGGAAGTCTGCTGAATAGAATGTTTGGCGGCAGTTCCAACAACTCAGCGGGCAACAAATCCGAGAGTGATTCAAAATCCGACAAATCTCCTTCTCCCGAACCCGGCCCAAGCCCCGGTGCCCCAGCTCCCGTTAAGACGACTGATCAGACCGCGAGCGGTGAAAAACGTAGTGGAAATGGCAGCCCTCCGACTCGACAGGATACCGGCGGTTCGAACGACAAGAAACGCAGGAGTAGCAGCGTTAGTAGCCGTGCTAGCAGTCTCCTGGCCTCCGCCAAGAACACGCTCAACTTCTCCCAGAGCAGTCGCAGCGGAGGCTCTGAAGTGAGCTCACAGACACCTCTCCAGAAACTTGGAAAACAGGATCCCGCTCTTGCAGTTCCTCAGGGTCAACATAATAACTCTGCTGGAGAGTCCTTGCCGGGTCCCAAGTCTACATTCCGCGTTGGTGTTTGGGAAGATAGGAACAAGAAATGCCGTCGCACTATGGAGGACACACATGCTTTCCTTTACAACTTTGTGCAGACCCCGGTTCTAAATGATGCGTCCACAAAGGACAAACCTGACGGAGAAGACCAGGAATCGGTTGCCTCTGACATGGTGGAGTCCGATAATGGATATTTCGCCATCTTTGATGGACATGCTGGCACATTTGCTGCCGACTGGTGTGGCAAAAAGTTGCATCTAATTCTTGAGGATATCATCCGCAAAAACCCCAATGCACTGATTCCCGAAGTCTTAGACCAGGCCTTTACGGCCGCTGACGCACAGCTGGAAAAGCTCCCACTAAAGAACAGTGGTTGCACTGCGGCCGTTGCGGTCTTGCGCTGGGAGGATCGAGCTTCAAACGACCGAGCGGCCATCAAGCTCGTTAAGCCGGAAGAACCTGTCGAAATGGACAAGGCCGCTGATGGAGCCCCCAGTGAAGAGGCCAATGCAGCGACCAAGGCTACAAATTCAAAAGGCAAGGGGAGCGGACGACAGCGAGTTCTGTATACTGCGAATGTTGGTGACGCCCGTATTATCCTTTGCCGAGGCGGAAAAGCCCTGCGACTTTCTTACGATCACAAAGGCAGTGACGAAGTCGAGGGCAAACGAATCGCCGCCGCTGGAGGCTTGATCCTTAACAATCGTGTCAATGGTGTTTTGGCTGTAACCCGTGCTCTTGGTGATGCTTACATGAAGAAGCTCGTCACGGGCCACCCTTATACCACCGAGACGGTTATCCAATCTGATAGCGATGAGTTTATCATCATTGCTTGTGACGGAGTAAGTCCAACCCTGATTGAGAATTTGAGATACGATTGCTGATCAAGACAGATTTGGGATGTATGTAGTGACCAGGAAGCGGTTGATTTTGTGCGCAACGTTGAGGATCCCGTCTCGGCCTCTAAACAGCTTGTTGACTATGCGCTGAACCGCTTCAGCACCGACAATCTGTCTTGTATGGTTATCCGGCTGGACCAGAACAAGGAGGCTGCTGTAGAGGTAGAAGGTGCAGCGTCTCATGTCAGTGAGGCAGACAAGATTGTCAGCGAGACTAAACAAAAGATTGCAGACGGTAGCACACCCGCCGTCGGTGTATCAGCGACCAGCAACGCGCCCCAATCCGAAACCCCTATAGCTGTTCAGGAGGGTGACTTTGTGCCAACTTCGCTGGATGAAGCGGTGTCAGAGGAGCCTCTCCATCTTGCAGACTCCAAGTCGGACGAGGTGCCCATACTGAATAAGGCGGCTGTCGAGGAGGCCCGGAAGGACAAGCCGGAGGCAGACAAACTGGCTGAAAGGAAGTCCTCTGGGCAGGCGTAATTCATGGATAGCGAGATAGACATAAGGCACTGTGAAGATTTGCAAGGCTAGTTACTTGGTCTCAGAGCAAGAGCATTGATGAACATTGCGAGAATGGAATACGGATTTAGTGGGTTGAGTTGCTGCATGTCTTTGGACAAATGCGTGCGGACTGATATGATGTGCATGCAATGGCGCTCTGATGGGATTCGTGTCTTGACTGGGCTTACACAAGGCTGAAAGGGGATGGATGGATCAGTCAGTCTTGTTTCCATAGGTTAGCTATGCTGCGTCCTTGTACACGGGAGAGGGTGACACTGCTGCAGTGCAATGCTGTATTGATAATGAACATGAGTACGATTTAAAACAAGTGTTGATAATATAAGTTCACGTTGTATTTGAGACTTGCCATTAAAGGTGTATGCCGGAGCAATGACATGCATCTATGTATTCTGCAGCCCATTCTTGTGTTGTTTGAATATCCTTACTTTAGGAGGAGGTATTCGTATTCCATAAACCCATAACTTCCACTAGTGTTCTAGGATGCTTCGACGCGAGCTTCCATGCTTGCGGCCCTGGTTGGGCTGATACTGAATCGCTAGCCTGGCATCAAGCTCCATTATATTTACTAGAACAGTGATTGCAAATTACAGCACCATCCACAGCTGTTTGTAATTGATGAGAGTGACGAAGCAATTTCTCTAATTCACAAAGGACAGTGGTAATGTTTACATTTGTTGATAAGGGGTGTGTTTTACTCTCAAACTTACGCTCTGGAGTCTACGTCAAGTGCAGTTGATGCGGGCCAAGGCGGGACGGGAGAGGAGGTGGTTCGTTGCTCGAGTGGCTTTGATGGCTTTGACGGTGGCTTTGATCTACCAGAATTGGAATTAACGTGTGCAGAGTACCTACGTAAGTCGAAGTTAGAGTTGGAGAATGAGGTTTGAACTCTGCGAGCCGTACCTGTTTAGGTGTCTGGTGACCGACCTCTCTGTAGCAGGCTAAATGGTCATCTCGTCTAGCCGTAGTCGTTTCGTTTCATGGCACAGGTCTTTTCGTCTATGTACGGAGTATCCGTATGAATAAGCAAGTGCCTACGTATGTACTTTGTTCTCGTCAAACTCAGTGTCTAAGCTTGTGCTTGTGCGATGGATGGATGGATTGATTGTCTGTAGAGTTCTTAGCATAACCGATCCCTGCCTAGACGCTATCCAGCATTCATTCCAGCGCGCGAAAGTCCCGTCCCTTTTTGGTTGGCGCGTAATTTACGCCTTATGCACATAATGCAGGTAATTGATTGACGTCTGTGTCATTCATTCATTCATTCATAACAGGGAGGGAGGGAGGCAAGTCCAACAAATCGAGTTCGTTTTCCTTTGAGTGGTGCCATGGCTTTTCTGCCTTGTTTTCTTTTGTTTGAGTCTATGTCTCGGCCCATGATGTGAGAAAACACCTGTTGTGCATTCCCCCATCTTATTTGCTTCTGTGACGAGTTTAATCACTTTAAATTCATCCACCCTCCATCAATTGATTGATCGACGCCTCAACCTGACCTCGGGACGGGCAACCGTTGGGCTTTTCTCGAGACAATATCTTGGGGGAGAGAGATAAAGGAGACAGACAGACTTACTCCCTTCCAAACGAATGTTGAACGAATTGGCGCATCCATCCCATCCGAATACCAACCAACCGAACAACCCAATCTCAATTCTATCATTTATTACCAGGCCTCAGATCCATGTCAACAGCCTGCCTTGCCCCTGAAATGAAATCTGGTGCTGCCGCCCCTTGACCCGCACCTACAGGAAAACCCACCCGCCAATTCCCAATCCCACCTCTCGCCAGGCATCCCGACTCGAAACGACCCCGAATTACACTGGAGTCCATGCTCTAGGTAATACATACATACATACATACATGAACGAACTGAACTGAAGTGATTTGCTAGACTCCCCCGTCCTTCGGGAGAGCTTCATTTCTTCTTCTTTCCTTTTTCGACTTTGTCCTCGACCTCGTTTTTCGACTTCTTCGACTTGGATCTTGCATCTTTGCAGCAGCTTCTCTGCTTTCCTTTCCTTACATTTCATTTCGCTCGCTCCTTTTTATCATTCATTCTTTCGGCCTCTTATGGCCCTGCCAATTTAGGCTTTCCACATCCCGCTCCCGTTCTTTTTTCCAGCTTTCTCTCTCTATTTGACCTGCCTACACCGGAGGCAACATGTCGTTGAACGGGTTGGACGACCCCAAGGTCCAGGAAGCCCACGAGGCCGCTGTCGCAGAACCCGGAGGATGGTACGTTTAGAGCATCTCTGCTCTGGAATAAATAGTTGACCAAGTCTTCAGGTTTCTCCTCAAGTACGCGAGTCGCGATGAGATCGAGCTGTTGGGCCGGGGCTCAGGCGGCATAGAAGAAGCGCGCAACAATATCGCCGAATACGAAGAGACAAGTCCTCTCTACGGTTTCTTGAGATATCGAAGAAGGAGTGTTATAATCAAGTATCTGCCAGAGGGTTGCACTCGTATTATTCAAGGTCCGTACACACATCCCTTCCTATCATGTGCCATTCTTGTTCGCAGCATGGCCGTTCGCGGCTTGATACACTGACACGTTTTCGATACATAGTGAGAGTAGCTGTTCACTTCAACGCCGTCTGCGAACGATTCGCCCCTTTCGATACCATTTTCGAAATTACCGAGGCCAAGGAACTCAAGGATACCAAGTTATCGGCCGCTTGTTCTCTGCATGCCGCCTCGGGGTCAAACTCATCCTCTACAAGCTCGCTACGCCGGAGACGATTAATGGAGATTGCGGAGGAGGAAGAGGAGGAACAACAGCAGCGTGCCACCAAGCGCCAGTCACTTGCTGAGGACGACGATGTGCGGCCAAAGTCAGCCAAGACAAACCATGACACTGCCTTGCCTTCAGAGCCAGTGACACTAAACTCAGAGCTCGCCGGATCTCCAGAGCACAGTAAATTCACCGACGCTTCAACATCAGAAGTTCCCAAATTTGTTGGCGCTGAGGACAGGCCCCCTTCTCCTTCTCCTTCGGATACCCCACGACTGTCATCGCAATCAGGCCGAGCCGACTTGAATCCCTATTCATATATCTACGGTAAACCTAAAGTGAAGCTTGGGCCGCGCCCCTCGCTTGAGACGAACGGAAGACCGCGCACTGCCGGCTCATATCGCCCCGTTTCGCAGATGCCTTCCGGGTTTAAGCTCTTTGGCAAGGGCTCGAAGAAGGACAAGAATAAAGACGACACCACCACCGCCGAAGATGCCCCCGCTCAAGACAAGGACGCGCAGGACGGGCTACAAATTGTGCATACGGAACTCACCCGCCCCGCAACAAGCTCTGGGGTTTCTATCCCCGGATCTCCTGTTCAACCTATGGCTCCGCCTGCCAAACCCACCATTTCACCAGAGAAGGCGAGATTAATGAAGGCCATGAAGCTTCGGGAGAAGAAGAAGCAGGATATGGCAGCCGAGGCAGCAGGTGCCCCTCTCGAATCTCCCGCAGAAATTTTATCTACGGACTTAGCTGAGGATAATGAAACCCAACACGAGACGGAATCTGACCACCCGTCAATGTCCAACGCCGACTCGGGTATCGGCCTTGGTGGATCCGCCGCTTCCATGACCACCGATCAAGGATCTGAGCTGACCCAGATCGATTCTCACCCTGACAGCCCTGTCATTGAATCTTCCGAACTCGAGATTTCCACCAAGGCTTCTTCAGTTTCCGAATCAACGGACGAAACTTTGCACCCAAAGAACGAAGATGACCAGAATAAGAATGCCGGGGATGATGAGCCCGCTGCTGTTGAGGAGAAGACTGAGGATGTGCCTGTGTCAAAGGCTGACACCAACATTCCAACCCAGGAACCGGCTGTCTCCGCAAACAAAAGCGAGACCACGGCAGCCCCAGTTCCAGACGCACTGAAGACAACCGATCTTTCGGCCAATGTTAACAAAGCTGATGAGCCACTGTCTGCCACAACTGCCCCCGCAAAGCTCCTCAAGTCCAAGTTCTCGACTCAGGATCTGAAGGCAGAAAGAGCACCAGCCCCTAGTCCCCCTAAGCAAACTACCCCTCAAAACAATCATATCGCTACGACACAAAAGGTTGAGGATGAGAAGAAGAGTGAGGAAGTTACAGAGGTGCCTGAACCGGAGCAACCAAAGCGCAAGGCCAACATCGAGCCTATCAAAACGGACGGTGCAGAAAATAAAACCCGCGTATCCGAGGAATCAATGGAGGAGGCAACTCTTCACGAGGCAAACGCCATGACGGTTGCTAAGAGCCCTGTCACATCAGTTTTCCCCAGCCCACCGAAAGTCGAGCGAGCTCCATCCAGCACCAGAACCGTATCGAACCCTCTTCAGGGTAACCACGGCAAGCTTGTTTTGCCTGGTGATGTCACTACGAGTTCGGCACGATCTGTTAGCTCAGGAGGCGCCGCCTTCTTGCACAAGATTGCTCAACAGCCGAGCGGTCCCAGTTTGTCTAGAAAAGGTACTGTGGGATCGAGCATTTCACAGCGTATCAAGGCTCTTGAAAAGTTTTCAGCTCACACCGGAGAGAACAACAACACCCTCAGCCCCAATCCTACTCCTGCATCTCGAGAGAGACCACAATCAGCATTCTTTTCCGTGCGAAAAGGTCGCGAACACAGTCGAACTCCGTCTGTGACGGATCGTGCCGCCTCTTTCACCCGCCCAAACCCGCCCTCTCAATCTGGTTCACAGGATGATGAGCTCGACAGAGCTAGGAAGACTCAGAGGGAGCGCTCAACCTCGGTGGTTAGCCGCCTTTCCATGTTTGAATCACAGGCACCAGACGATGGTCCGCGTTCGCCCGAGTCGATCTCGGTCACTGCTAGAATAGTACGAGATCCAAGCCAGAACGCAGCAAAATCACTTGAGCCTCCCAAGGATGCATCCGAGTTCAACCCGGTGGAACTTAAAGAGTCACCTCTTTTGGTTGAACACCAAAAGGCATGGTCTCCTACACCACTTGAGCTCCCCAAGGAGACCATTATTGAGCGTCGCATGTCCAAGGATGCCGGTGGATCAGAGTCGAAAGGCAAGGAAGACCAGTCTCGACGATCTTCGCTCAGTGTTGTTAAGGACTTCATCAACGACCGCCGCAAGTCGCTCACATCACCCTCGTCTGACGCGGTTTCTCCCAAGGGCTCGCAATCCCCCACCCGACCACCATCAACACACCATAACAAGCGGTTGTCGATCAGCAGTCGCCGGTCATCCATCAGCCGCGACAAGGACAATGTACTCTCCCCCTCGGCTACCACTGAGGGCTCGGTGTCTGGTGATGAGGCTAAATCAAACGGCGAGAAGATGAAGTCGCGAGCCGGTCGATTCATGCGTCGTCTCTCATCCCTCTCCAGTTCACGTGGCAAGAACACACCTCCCACTGTCCTCTCATCAACCGTGCAAGAGGAGATGGCCGAGCCTGTTCGACCCGCAACCACTGCCGGCGTCGCTTCCATCGTCTCTTACATGGGAGATGTCAACGTGCAGTTCCCCGACAACCTCCTCTGGAAGCGACGTAATATGTGTATAGATTCCCAAGGTTTCCTCATTATGAGCGCGCTCCCGGCGCAGAGCAGCCGTACCGCTCAGGGTACTAAACGCTACCACATGGGTGACTTCCGAGAGCCATATATCCCTGATGTTGAGGTCCAGGAGCTTCCTCACAGTGTTGTCTTAGACCTGGTTTGCGGTAGCAGTGTGCAGTTGGCGTGCATGGACCGTGCCGGACAGTTGAGCATTCTTGACAGTAAGTGTTGCTGAAGTACTCTCATAGATATCGAATCAGACATGCTAACACCTGAAACAGCCCTTCAAGACGCCCATGCCAAACATTCCACCCCATTCCGGCTGTAATTTGATACCCAAATGTCTGCTGGGGCGTGTGAGACGAGTCCACGGTATCCTCAAACGCGAGCTACATACATTCCATTTCCCACCGTTATATAATTAGAGATGGCGATTATTTCTTTGCCGCCTGCCTGCCTGCCACAAACCCGCCTTCCACGTCTTGCGATACGTTAACGGCCTTACGACACCCTATATACCTATTTATACCTTGGCTTCAGAGTGTATACTACTGGCTTAAGTGTCTAATACATCGCCAGGTGCTTAGCTTTTCCACACTCGCACCAGACGTCATATATTCCCTTTTAAAAACACACAATTACCTTCCGGGCCTTTGCAGATAATATTTCTTCCTTCTGTTCTCTTCCACATGTCAAACTATGTACGCATGATACCACACACCTTTCCTTTTGCCTCAACGGCTTTCCTTCCCATCTTCTTCTCTTTTTTTTGTAGCCTTCTCTTTCTTTACTTTCTACATACAAGCCTTGTCTGTTCTTCCTTTGAACCGCACCCTTTCTTCGCTATATGTACCCACACACTTTGCCTGTCGGTTATTTCCTCACAATACAAAAAGAGGAACGTCTATCATCAAATGCAAAAGGGAGGGGAGGTTGGATAGGAGGTGGAGGATGTTTGCTTTTACTAGGGACGGAGAAAAGGGGGTTGGTTGAAAATGGACCAAACCAGTAGACAGAAATATGATCTATTTCGAATCCATTACACGATGCACTGTGATGTAGGCAAGCAAGATGGCTTACTTGCTAGAGGACTTTTCATGTCAGGGATGTCAAGTAACACGATGAAAGCGTGCATGGAACAAGTTGACAAGAGTCTATTAGGCCTTTTTACATTTTTGTGCTACATTTTCTGCTTTCATATCACCATCAACATATAACCATCGTCATGCTTGTCCTCAACCGCCATTATCCTCAATGTGTGGGTGGGCCCAGCCTGCATAAAGCCCCTTGTTTTCTGATACATTTCTCGATCATGCGTCACTCTGCATGAATTTCCTCTTACTGCTATGCAATCATTTCTGAATAGCTACTCTCCGATTTCATCCCTGTTAACCAATTTCTGCCGCCTGCTCTAGTGATTTTTGGCCCCAGAATGATGGCTTCCAAGAGAAACTGCAGCAAGAGAAAGATCGAAATAAGCCTTTCGGCCAATCGTTGATGTCCATAGGAAAAAGACACCAAGGGTCTCCCAAAGAGTTAAGGGGAGATAAACATCAACCCGTTTACGCATGGCTTGTCGAGGGGCCAGATGATGGATCCAGTCCTGGAAATTGAGAAGGATCCATAGCCATATACTCGAGCAGGTCGAGGCCACCAACATTGACTCCTTCAGGGCCCATAGCAACGGAGGGGTTCTCAACGTTTTGGAAGAAGGCCGGGCCAGGAGGCAGATACCACATCTCATTGCCTTGATGGTTCCAGTCTTCAAAGAGACTGACATCCATATTTGCAACGACATTGTCCACAACTGTGGGTGTTGATGGACCCATCGAACCTTGCCCGGGATAGGGAAAGTTCTGTGCTGACAGATCGAACGGCGTGGCAGAAATGTTGTTGGCCTCGTGGGTAGAAGCTTGAGGTGATGCTAGATTGAGGTTGTCAGTATTGGAGTCAAGACCCCTTTGTACAGGATGCTTACCGTTTCCACTGAGCCCATCTCGAAGTCTCTGAGCATGACCGCCAACCCAAGTGGCATTGCCATCGCCACCTGCAGCAGTGGAATCGCCATTGTGCATTTGCCCTTCTGGAGCAGGACTTTGGCCTCTGCCTGAAGCCTGCTGCATAGTGGGAGCCTGGATGAAGCGGTTGCGGAGGCGGCTTGTCAGAGACTCGAGAAGGTCTGCGAAGCGGATTCCAAGATGCACATCATCCACGACACAGTTTCGAAGCGCCTCAACTGTTGCGTCCATCAGCTCGATGCTCATCCTGACATCTGACCGTGGGGCACCAAGAGCAAAGGTCTTGAGCAAAAACATGGCACCGCTAATGATCCGGAAGTACGTTCGCACGGGAGCATGCTTGAGGTAGTCACCTGGCAGTAAACCCTCGACGACTGTGCGAAGGAGGTTTCGACTTCCCTCCACCACTTCGCGGATGTACTCCTGGTCATGTGCAGTGAAACCACCGAGTTGACCGAGAGGAAGCTTTCCATAATTGATCATGGTTTGGGGCGACAGCTGTGGATGCCCGTTGGCGGCTGCTGCATGTCCCGAGTTGGCTGTCGCTCCCGCTTGATTTGTACACCGCTCGACAACAGCCTGTAGTGAAAGGGAGTTGATATAGATGCGCACATACTGATACTCAATCGTCAGAATATGCCGAATGAACTCGGGCAGTCGAAAGAGCTCGAACTCCCTCCACCAATCGCGCAGAAGAGGCTCAAACTCTTTGAGGATGCTGATGTATTTGCCGTTCTGAATGATCTGTGTCGTATACTTTCGCGAACGGAAAATCTTCTCATTGCCCATCTCCATGGCATTGCTGATACCAGCCCAGCAATGAATAATTTGATCATCCAATTCCAGATCAGGGACATAGTTAAAGGGGTTGGATATCGAAGAAGGGTTCGTCCCAGGAGTGTTACCATCCACTGAATTAGGCCGGAACCGAGCGAGCGCTGGGTCGCTTCTTCTAAGGTGAGCCGGAGCCATGTTGGTCCAGCCGAGACGACCAGCCAGTTGCGTGGTGTAGATAAGCAACAGGCGTTTGATTCGGAAAGCTCGTTGCCGATATGATTCCTCTTGATACTCAGGCCGAGTAATGGCGTCGTCTCTGAGCAACTCATCAATATCATCAAAGACGCCCAATTCGTATGCGAGTCCGTTTGCCGTGCTGAGCAGCATCCAACACATCCGGTCACTTCTCCATGCCGGCTCGAGCCAGCTTTCTATCCTCTTGCCGCCAAAACCAGTGCCCAAAGTCTTACTTGGATCCTCGTCAGCAGCTGTGATAGCCTGGAAGCTGGCCTCCATAGGAAGAACCAGTTCGTCAGTAGCTTCGGTAGGCGGGAAGTGTAGAGCGCGAGGATGCCACTCGGTTAGAATCATCAGCGACTCGATTGTTCCTAGGGTTCGTAAACTGCCCTTGCGCAATCCACGCCAAGGTGCCGTGCTGCTCGTTTGAGTATCGTCGAATATGGCGCTGGTGCTGGGCGGGACACAAAAGCCACCACCAAAGGCTTCTTGTCCCCACAGGCATCGCTCGATCATTCCGCGCAGATACATCCATAATTGCTCGTGGATTGCGTGCGACCGGCAATGACCACCGGTCCCAGGCATTTGGCGGTATCGCGAAGCGATCGTCAGAAGGGTAACGGTCAGAATAGGTTCCTCGTAAAGCAAAGTAACATGAGATGAAGGGTTGCTAAACGTGGGCGGCGATATAGGCGTCAACGGAGAAAGATATTTGTAGTAGCTATCGGGGTTAGCATATCGATTCGATACCGAACAAGAGCAGGAATCTTACTAGTCGATGTACTCAATGGCCTCGAGGGCTGTAAACCAACCAGCACGGACAAATCGGAATCGCTGCCATGCTTTGATAGCTTCAGCATACCCAGGCTGTGAACTTAGCTCAGGCTGCGAAAGCTCAGGGTCAATGGGCTGCTCTATCTTTGGCGGGTTGGAGGTCGATCTAGGAACGTAGCCATAAGGACCGGTATCCTCGGGCGGAGGACGAGGGGGGCGAGGAGGCGCAGGATGGGCAGATGAGGTGCTTTCTCTGCGCTCGCGGTCGACGGCAGGACTGCGCTGCATGTTAGTATCTTGTTTTCGGCTAACAGAGAGCAAGAGATTGGAGACCATACCTATCCGTAGCCGCCTTATATAACAGATCCAGGGCGTCTTGAGGGCCAAACACACCACGCCGCATAACCGTTTGAGCTTCGATATTCTCGAGTGTCTGATTGGCATCGCCCTCCACTCCCCAGTCGCTGTCTCTTCCACGGCCAATCCTACTCCCATCAGGTCGGCGCAGTGGCTGGGATTGGCCGTGAGAACCTCCGGGGGTCAAGGGTAGATTGCTATAAGATCGTCGTTCGATAAATGGCGGAGGGCTGCCATTGGTATTGAGTCGCTTGCGCCCATTTCTAATGATGTACTCGTCCTGATCGCTCCCATCGTCATCTGTCTTGCGCTTACGACGGGTGGCACTGAAGAAGCATTCTTTGCTCTCGCGACGGCAGCGTACGCATGGAGGATCGTGAGGGTTGTCGACACTGCCAAGATCGCATCGTACTTTGCGCCTCCGACAGGGGATGCAAGCTTGATAAACACGCTTATGCTGAGGACCTTGGTTTGCGCCTCCAGGTGTTTGCTGAGCGGAAGCTTGTGCGTTTACGATTGATGCGGCAGGACTCGAGTCGGAGGCCGCAGAGGTCGGCTGGTAGGGGGCCATTATGAATGGCTGAGAAGAATCGGGATGAGGTTTCTGATGTTCTTGGCGACCGGCCGACCCAGCTGGTGGTGGTGTTTGGATAGGGCGGGCGTCCAGTGACGACGAGGTCGCCGTGCTGGAAGCAGGCAGCTTCAGCTCAGAGCTGACGATGCTCGAATTGGGAACGATATAAAAAAAGACAAGGCTGATAGAATATGATGTCGCGTTTCGGTTTGCGGCGGTTCGGCGAGGAAAGATAAGAAAACGTGGGCCGAGGAGAAGCGGACTGGGGGAGGGATGGAGGTCCTTTTTGGAGTTCTTTCTAGGTAGGTAGCTAGCAGTCAGTTCGTACAGGCGACAGACAGGGTGCAAGGGTTTTGATTCAAAGTGCCCTGTGCGTACTCCAATGCGGGGGGGATGATCACTCAAAGTCGAGGTCAAGACTCGGCCAATTCAATCAAATCTAATGCTTCAATTGGTCCTCAACAATCAGAAACTAACAAAGCCTGGGGTAAGAAAAGAGCATTTCTTCCGGGGGTGGAACAAGGTGTCGGCAAAGCTGGAACACAAATGATAGGCTCAGAGGGAGGTCACGAGCATACTTGTTATTTGCCTGTGCTCTTTGTCCGACGACTACTAACACGCTGATGATGTTAGAAATCGCTATCAACCTTCGAGGCGTAGCTAGGTAGTACACACCAACTGTCAGGTGATGAACTGTCAATGTGATACCTTTCTGACTTAGCATAAATGTACCTAACTAGTAGATGACAGTACATGTACAATCGAGATCAGTCAAGTTTCTGTTTGCTATTGCTGATATGCCGTATACCCATCACCTGCCTATTCTACCTTAATTTCCCGAGTCCATTGAATCTAGTAGCATCAATAACAAATGCATCTGAATTTTCAATGACGCCGCAATGAAAAAATCTAGAAAAAAAGAACAAAAGATCCCAGGCTCACGTTATCCCGAGACAGGCAACTAGATAACCAACACCAGGCCTCATTGGACAGTATCGTCTTGATACACACAAAACCACTGCAGGCGATCGAGAACCAGGGCCAGGATCAAATCTTGTGCAGCCATCAGAGGAGAAAAAAAAGCAATGAATGACATTAACCTAGTCTAGCCTAGTCTAGCAACTGATTTCCGTCATGATCTTCATCTAACGTTTGATAAACTCTGTATTTCCAGCCATTGCATACAATACATCAGGCATTGCATTACATTGACAGCTGAGTGCCAACCCATTCTACCTCCAGCCTCTTTACAACATCATGAACAACCCTCAACACTACATCTCTTGCATTTCTTCAAAACCCCAGCTTTTTATACATGCATCAGCACTTGTTTATTCCGCCCCTCCCTCCCCCACACAACCAATCACTAAGTATGAGGCGCACGTCACGTTGCCAACGCCTCCATCTCTTCGAATTTTACATACCTACATACGTGTCGGTCTATCAATCCAAACTCTTACTCATCGCGTAAGAATTATCTAGAACAAGAAGGACACAGTCAATCCCTGTAACGAAATACAACAACACCAACAATGGACGTGCAGCCTCGAGTTGCCCTATCCCTGTCACGAAACTTACTTATCATGGACGGTTTACAAAACGTCTTGGCTTTTTTCATGATGGTTTAGATCCTCCTAAACCCCGCAGAGAACCCCATTGCTTTATTTCTATTCGCCAATGGCACCTATCAACCATCAAGATGTCTCACTTACATATGTAGCTAGATATGTGTCTGTCAAACCAACACAATCTTATCTGCCGTAAATGTCCGTCCTTGGAGATTTCCGGTCCGGGGCCGGCACCGGGAAACTGCCCGATCCCCTAACTCCGGACGGGGAAACCAAAAACATAGGTAACCTGCAGAACAGCCAACCTGCAGTATCAGATGCCGTATGTATGTATCTCACGCCCTATTGCGTGCCATCATGTAAACCCCTGCCATCCTTCGTACGTAGGTACGTAACAGCAACGCACCCAAAGCGGAGAATAACTCCCCGCTTGCTTATCTTGTATCCATCTCCCCGTCACTGCCGAGCCCCGTGCCCCGTTCACCCTCAGAGCCAAGGTATCATTGTTACATACTCGAGTCCCACAAGTGCCGATGTGGCTCACCAAGTCGATAGCCAGGTACAAGCTCTCCAGCCGGACCGGTAGTTGAAGGATATGAGGACATGGCCATGCTGTCGAGTCTGAAGAGCCATGGAGTGAGATCCGATCCAGTAGACATATACAATAAATCAGGAGTTCAGTTTAACATTGGCTTGGAAGAAACTCAAGATCATGAACCATTCTTGATATGTACTCACAAACCCAAACACCGTTGCGTGAACGTGGCACCAAACACATGGTAACTGGGCCAGTATTCCATCATCCTCTTGCTATAACAGTAAACTTGCTAGCATCATGCTCCCAATACACCACAGGAGACCATGATCTTATGATCCTCAAACTGCATCACCTTCACTCTCTCTACTTCAAGTTCAAGGTAACGTCCATGAGGGGTTGGCCCAACTCGGGCATCTCAGTCGGGGCTGCATCCGTAAGTACACGGCCCTCCGTCACATCCCCCCGCCTACCTACTGTACGAAAGTTCGACGCCCGACCCCGACCCCGATGACCATGATCGATCCGGCCCATTGAGATGGCCGGTCGCCGGGCCAAGCCTTGATATAATTGGCCAATTCTTCTTACACGTCCATTCTCCGGCCCCCGAGATTCAACAACCTCCGTCCGTCAAGACGAGGCTCTCTTGACTGACATGACCTAACATAACATAACATGGTATCGTATCGTATCACATCACATCATATCACATCTTTATGGTAATTGATCAAGAAAAGAGGGTAGCTTGTGGTACAGAAACTCCCAAGGCCATGATGCTGTAAGCAATTGCCCTGTTAGAATACATGACAGAAACATCAAATTCATCTTTTTTTGTCCCCTTTCCCATTCTGATCCGTCCCCTCCTTGCTCATTAATTCGTCATTTTCCTAAATCCCGATGCTTTAGCAACTCCTTAGCACAAACTATAGGCCCTATTGTCGACGAAATAACATTAGGGGTATTGATAATAAGATATGATCACAACATCTAGCTGACAAGGCCCTTCTTGGACTGTTCCAGATCCACATGGTCAGCATTTCAAGAGCTCGGCATATCAACAACCGGGACTAAGACTTACAAGGTGATCCCAAAGCTTCGACGTCAGACCATCCGGCATGGTGTAGAGATCGATTGAGAACTCTCCGGCTTTAACCAAATCATCCACTATTAGCCACCATACACATCAATTTCATGGAAAAGACAAGGGCGGGTGTGCGGGAGAATGCGGGGGGAGGGAGGGAGAGACAAGGACGTGATTCTAGATATGCAATTAGACAGGAGAACTCACCTTCAACATCACTTCTTATGTATGTGTCTGGGCCCTTGTTCTCGTTGATGATCTGAATGACCCGCAGCAGATCCTCCTCCTCGAGCTTCTCCAGCGAC
>JABFFJ010000170.1:0-99518 GCA_013623715.1 Fusarium verrucosum
ATAAGTAAGCTTATAGCTTTTACATTATATTTTATTATATTTAAAGCCGCTACACTTAATAATCTTAATGGCGTGATGTTCGTATTGGTTTATGATCGACCACAAGGACTTTTGAGAAGCTGAAAGATCGCTAGTATACGAGGTTAAACATTCCAAGCTGTGTAACACATCAGTAAGAAATTAGTTCAAATATTTATAAAAAGTAGGGCGAACACTGTTGATAAATTGAACAGGTTTCGAAACATAATTAATGCATTGGCCAGCAAAACGTCATGAGCATACCAGCGAGCTCGTGCTGAAATAACCTTCCGAGAAGTGACCGGGATTCCCTGTTCGATGAAAGATCTTTTGACGAGGGGCGGTTGATCACTGTTGGGTGGCCTTAAAATGTCTTGTATGCAGTTATCGTCGTATGCAAATGCAGTCAGTTAATCACAGCACTGACCTGTCTCAGCCAGGTCAGATAATCTGTCGTTCGACAGTAGCTTCTGTGATTTCGGCGTTTCAACCTCAAATCCATAGATTGATGAGTGTCACGTTGCTTGCATTGCTGAACTAATCGGTATCTGTACCATGTAAGGAAACATACTGCTTGTCTGGTTTAATTCTGTGATTGATGATCAAATATGCCCGCGGAATGCATGCTGCTGATCTTCTTGCGTGCATTGATCATCGGCGAGATGTCCCCATGTCAAATGCTCGTATCCTGGGCTCGTATCGACAAGTCATGAAAAAGCAAAGAGGTTCTGTGAATTGGAATTTACTGAAATGCAAAAGTACTTTGAGGCCCAAAAGCTTCCAATAGATCGTCCTAAGAATTATTGGCATTAGTGTCTTGGCTTCTTCTTGTAGGTTGTCGTGGAGAGCCAGGTATGATCGATGGCTGATTCGATGGACTGGCAGGGTCGTTATTGTTGCAATTGATTCCTCAATATGACAAGGCATCGTATCTCGGACGATCTCATCGATACAGGTACGATCGAAGTATCCGGTCGGGACCCGAGGCAAAATGTAATCTGATGTCAGCTTGAAGCACATAACCAGAGTAAGACGGGTCCAATCCGATGACCAGAGTGAATGATCAAGAAAATAATATTGCCAAGTTAGCTATCAGAACACAGCGTGGAACTCCCATCCATCTAGCCTATACACAGGGTTAAAGTCCTAATAATCTCATGCGCAGATTTTCCTCTGCCATAACCCTTCACCATCACTTCGCTTGCCCTCCACCTCCAATCGTCACATTCGTTTTCGCGACATGCTCATCGTTGTTTTTCTTTTTTAGTTGCCGAAAGCCATCTGCTTCTTGATCTCGGCAATCGCCTTACCAGGGTTAAGACCCTTGGGGCAGGCTCGGGTACAGTTAAGGATAGTGTGGCAACGGTACAGGCTCATCGAGTTCTCGAGGTTGGTCTTTCGCTCGGCGGTACGCTCGTCACGAGAGTCGGCAAGCCATCGGTAAGACTGGAGAAGGATAGCGGGACCAAGGTACTCCTCAGAGTTCCACCAGTAAGACGGGCACGAGGTAGAGCAGCAGGCGCAGAGAATACACTCGTACAGGCCGTCAAGCTTGCGGCGGTCCTCTTTGGTCTGTCGGTACTCCTTGCCCTATAGATTGGTTAGTAAAGACGAGTGTGTATAGGCGAGGAGGGGATCGTACGTCTTCGGCAGGGGTATCGCGCTGAAGGTAGGGCTTGATGCTCTTGTACTGCTTGTAGAAGTGTGTCAAATCAGGGACAAGGTCCTTGACGACGTAGGTGTGAGGGAGAGGGTAGATCTTGACGTCAGAAGCAGCCTCAGTGGGAATTCGGCCTGAGTATATGTATTAGTGCTTCACTCTTTTAATCTGATATGCCTCACGCGACCCGAAAGGGGGGTCATACACAAGCAAGCAAGAGTGTTCTGTCCGTTGATGTTCATGGCGCAGCTACCACAGATACCCTCACGGCAACTTCGTCGGAAGGTCAGAGTAGGGTCAAGCTCATTCTTGATTCGGATGAGGGCATCGAGAATCATGGGTCCAGTCTTGTTGAGGTCCAGAGTGTAGGTCTGGAGACGAGGCTTCTCGCTGGGGGTGTCGGGGTTCCATCGGTAGATCTGGAAGGACTTCATGTTGGACGAAGACTCCTTGGGAGGCTCGCTGACCGAGGCCATTGTGCGAGTAAAGACAGCACCAGGTCGAAGGGCAGCCGTCCTTGAGACGGCGCCGAGAATTCGGGACGAAGATCGAAGAGAAGCCATGGCGACGAGTCGAGTCGAGTGGAATCGAATCGTGGAGATGTAATTGCGACTGGGACCGGAGGAGAAGGACAGTCAAACTTCACAATGAATAATTAACTGGAGCAGTCTGTGGTCAGACGATTGATAGGAAAGAAATGCCGTACAATCTCCTCCGTTTGAGTTGAATTCTCGATCCGCAAAGGGTGGCGTCTCAGAGGATTCTCGTCGTCATGTATTGCAATGGATGGTTGGCAAACCTTCCCTCGGTTATTGCACTTAACAACTGGGACCTACGGCTTTCATCTGACCAATCAGAAATTAGGGATTGTCAACTTCGGCTTCACTGGTGTCGGGATCGGTAGGAACGGGCTCGTGAAAGCACGTGACCTACGGATATAGATATCGGTTCAATAGCGGCTATGAATAAATGCGGAGATGAGATTCCGGGGAACATCTTGCACCGCCTCAATCCATCTGTGGCTTGCCTGTCATTGCATTGCTTCTTCTTTGTTCCGAGGAATTGGTTATTGGAGGGGCTTTGCTTGCGAGCTGGCCAGTCAAGATTAGATAACAAGTTGGTTAATCGGCGCTCAACAACTTTGTTTCTCCGTTTGCGATTCCACTTCTCTCATGACACCAATTTTTTTCTCTTCCGACCGATTCCTTGGCAAAGATGGTTTCTCTCTAATTTTTGTCGCACTCTAATCCTTCTCGATATTTGAAGCCCTTCGCCAATTGTCCCTCGAAGCCGTCACTGCTCGCATTGATTCTTGTCTCTGGACGATCCGATCCACTTTCTAGCCCTCCATGGCTGCACCCAACAGACTTATTACGGCTTCATGGCGAACGCTTGCTAAAGGTTGGTCGCATCACGTATATGGAGCCTTGCAATTCTAATTGACTCAGCTCCGATACAATCCTGCTCCCGACTTCGAGCCCATCCTCATATCGCAATGACCAAACCCTACTCCACCTCGACCGACGCATCCAGATTCTCCTACCATGTCGCATCTTCATTCATTGCCAAGGACAGACCCTACGACCCCTCCACTCACGTTTTTCACTTCAACCCGTACAATCGAATTCAACCCCCTCGAAACCGTCGACCTTCCGCCCGTCCCGAGTCTGGACACGACGCTTTCTTTGTCAGCCGGATCAACGACTCCGGCTCAGTAGCCTTTGGTATTGCTGATGGTGTTGGGGGCTGGGTAGACTCTGGTGTTGATCCCGCCGACTTCTCTCACGGATTTTGCGATTACATGGCATTGGCTGCTCACGAACACCAGACCAGCTCGGAAGCCCCTTTGACGGCTAGAAAGTTGATGCAGAAGGGATACGATGCAATCTGCAACGATCGCAGTCTTCATGCTGGTGGCAGCACAGCATGTGTAGCTATTGCTGGAGCAGATGGGAACCTGGACGTTGCGAACCTTGGAGATTCCGGCTTCCTTCTCCTTCGACTTAACGGTGTTCACACATATTCAGAACCTCAGACTCACGCCTTCAACACACCTTTCCAATTATCTCTCGTACCTCCCAGCGTTGCCGCTCGTATGGCAGCTTTCGGTGGTGCCCAGCTCAGCGACCTTCCCCGGGATGCTGACGTTACCCAACATGCACTCCGTCATGGCGACGTGCTTGTTTTTGCGACCGACGGGGTTTTAGACAATCTCTTCAACCAAGATATACTCCGAATTGCCAGTCGAGTCTTGGTATCTACAGGCGCATGGGTAATGGCCAATGCCGGCGGTGTTCGTGTGGCAGACACATTGGACCCTCTGGTCGAGTTCCCCGATGCCTCCGAGGGCAAACGAACAGTAACACTACAAAGCGCACTCGCTACCGAGATCGTGGCAGCCGCCAAGCGAGCCAGCGTCAACACAAAACTTGACGGGCCATTCGCCAAGGAGGTCCACAAATACTATCCCCAAGAAAACTGGCACGGCGGCAAAGTTGACGACATCTGTGTCGTGGTGACGGTAGTAAACGAGACGGCCCCGGCTGTGAAGAGCAAGCTATGATTTATTTGTTACCTGATTTACGGCGCGATTTCATGATAGAGCAGAGGACATGTTAAAGACGGGAACGCAAGCATTTTTTGTGATTTATTATCTTGGGTCGTTTGGAGTCATTAAGTCACATAGACGGCAGGGGAAGCGCCGCGGCTTGCTTGAATCATGGAGTTGTATATAGGCTGGCGTCAAGAGATGGGATCATGTACATTCTTAACTCCAAAAGGTTCTATTCATATTGATTTTCTATCAGTATTTCGTATGTCACCCTTGGCTGTTGTCACTAGGAAATCAAGATTTATGGATTTGAACGAGGAGTATTAATAGGGCAATACGGCCTTTATCATTACAGCTATTTATGCCTACCTTGCATAGTTTATCATGTCCCAAATTGACTGTGTTTCCATGATGACTTGAAGTGCAGGGTAATCTGAGAGTGGATATTCAACACACAACCATGACATCACCAACTCTGGTGTAAGAGACCTTATATTTCGCTCCGAAACCTGACAGTCATACCTGCATGATAATGTAAACATGTAGTGTTTTTCTCGGTGTCAAACATGACGGAGATATATATTGTGAGTTTACCTAATCACTCAATTCCTCAGTCATGATATGTATACTCACATATCGACAGGCTGGCGCTATCGCAGCATTTACTGTAGACATCTTGGTCTATCCACTTGACACCATCAAGACTCGTATTCAGAGCCAGGATTACATCAAGACGTATTCCAAAAGCTCGAGGCAGAAAATATGGGCTGTACGAGGTCTCTATCAAGGCATTGGAAGTGTAGTACTAGCTACTCTCCCAGCAGGTTTGTCCTCACTTTAGGAATAAGGGATTCATTGACTCATCATGTTCATAGCCGGTCTGTTCTTCTCGACTTATGAAAGTGCCAAGCAAGTTATCGGTAATGCGACACCGTTACCACAGCCATTAGTTCATTCAGCAGCCTCGGGGGTCGCAGAGATGGCATCTTGTTTAGTCCTCGCCCCAGCAGAAGTCATCAAGCAGAACGCTCAGATGTTACAGAACAATACTCATGGAGTTGCAAAATCTGGATCGTCAACTTCACTACAAGCGTTACGTCAGCTGGCCGGTGATGGTGTATCACGACGGCTATTTACAGGATACACAGCACTCGTCGCACGCAATCTACCATTCACGGCCCTTCAATTTCCCATCTTTGAGCACGTACGAGCAACATATTGGAATTCAAAAGGCTCCGGTTCTCCGAAGCCGGGACTCATAGAGACGGGGTTGGTTACGGGACTAAGTGCTGGGAGTGCAGGATCGATAGCGGCGTTCATAACAACACCAAGTGATGTCGTCAAGACGAGGATGATGTTGAGCGCTGGGAATCAGAACCAGAGCGAAGTTGAAGCAAAGATGGAGGGGAAACAGCCCAAGAAGGGGGCGTGGACGGTGACGAAGGAGGTTTATCGGGAGAGGGGAGTGCGGGGGTTCTTCCGGGGTGCGGCTCTGCGGTCAGGTTGGACGATGCTAGGGAGTGGACTATATCTGGGGTCGTATGAGATGGCTAAAGTCTGGTTGAGAAGAAGAAACCCTGATGTGGAAGATGATGGTGCGTTGTGATGGAGTGAGATTAAGTTATAGACTGGTTAGATAGTTACACCCAGATAATGTCTCATTCAAGTTGTATGATGATACAATCTTTTAAATCTCTTATTGGAAGTAGTTCATGGTTGGTTGTTGTAAATTCGAATTGTAGATCGTATGTCGACATCCCTATGATTTCTGACGCCTTCACGAGAGTTATGTGCGAGGACGTGGCCTGCATTCCTTTTTCAAGCCATGAACTATACGACTACATTTCCTTAACCGGCCGTCTGACGTCCATGTAAACAAAGACTCATCCTGTAAGTGCCTCGCTGACCTGAATGCGTATTGCGTATATAAAGTAGTAATTCAAGTTGGACTTTAGTGCATGTCACTATGCCGGTACTTTCCATTGACATACGCTAGTCTCGCAACCTTCTCTGTCAAGGACCCCTGGCCACATACACTTTTGTGTAACTTGGTTCTTTCTTTGTTCCGATCTCCGCGTTTATCTCATCAAGCCGAAACCGGGGGGACTATCGACGGAGTGTTCTTTTAGCGGTGAAGCATTGAATGTGAAGGATCACCCCTTTGCTTGAAAAGCTAACACTGAACATGCATCATGATTTGATGAGAATAGACATAGACGCGTGTACATATCTCTGATACGCGAAAGTGTGGTGTTAGTGTTCCTGTAGAAGAGAGGCATTCCGATATGCCATTCTCAGTGGCTGGCTGCCACCTTTCGATACAAAACGAGGTGCAAAATCCTTCCAAGTTCTCTAGGAACACTGGCTGACTCAGGGATACGCTGCTGACCGGGTCTTGGCCGAGGAGTGTCATGACTTGAGACGCCAAACTATGCGCACTAACAAGTAACTACCGGTAGAAAGACCCTTTGACAATCTTCACCGACCCCACATGTGTCAGTTTGTTGTTTTCTGGCTTGGATGGTGCCATTGAGCACGTTATTAAAGGCTTAATGGCCTAAGACGTCGTAGAAATGTTCCGCGTGACAATAAAAGGCCGATGTCTCCCTCGTAGCTGTCTGGCCCTGACTCGTAGTTCCTTATATTCCTCCTTTAATCCTGCACCATTGTCTGTCAGGACATCCACCCCTTTGACCTGATACTCGATACACCAACAACACAATGGCAACCGTGGATGTTCAAACAGCTCCTGGAGCGGCACTCGATGCCTTTTCCAAAACTGCCGCTCAAGCCGATGTGACAGAAGTCGGTTCGGAACTCGCTGCGTATAATCGGTTCCTGGTACAATCGCCATACACCGAACAAGACCATTTGCTTGATCTCGACACTCTCGACAACGAAAATGAACTCCTCGCGCGGGCACTGGGTAAACTCCAGGTTCTTCGAGACGACTACGCAACGGCACCGTACACGGAATCCTTCAACTGGTCGGAAGTCATCGAGGAAGTGAAGCGTCTTGCTGTCGAATCTGGGAAGGATTTTAAGGAGACGTCATTTTATATCGTGGCATTCCGCTCACGAATCAAGAAGACAACTGAATATGCTGATCTTGGTCGTCTCGACAAAGGCGCGCATGCTGAGGCTGTGGCGAGCGGTGGTTTTCTGAAGTGAGTTTCAAAAAATCCCGTGCATGACTCTTGTGAACTAACACAGCCAGGTACTGGTTCGGCGAACCTGACTCAGAACTGGCCAACTTGGCTACATGCATCTGGCGATCGCGAGAGGATGCTAAGAAGGGCGGTACTGGTCCAGCTCATCGAAAAGCTGCTGGAGCAACGCGATCCATGTATGCATTCTGGAAGATTGATCAGCACCGACTCATCATCCGAGACAATGTTGAGAGCTGGGAGATTATCCCTTGGCAGGATTAAGTGATTAGGAGACTCCTGAGGTTGAACCCTTTGCTCACGAAGCTTATGCGGCGTTGGAAGTTGGTCCTTTTAGAGGTTTAGAAAAAGACAGGCTGGGAAAAGAACGGCGTTTATTGGAAGATTTTTAAAACATGGGTAACTGGCTAGAAGGCAAAATGGCATAAGAAATATAGGATAATTAGAGAGTTTAGATTGAATATTGATTGTAGCTGGAAAATGCAAAGATCGTATAGACTTTGAGAACAAGGGGTTGGTGCTGTAACGGAACGAATCGTGAAGATGCATGAGATAAAGTACAAATCCATCCTTCGTCATAAATCGTAGCCTATGATCGTCGACTGGCAAAGTTCAGCAGAAACATACTCTTGCCGTCGAATGCTTGATCTGCTGGTGATAAATAAAGATAGTCGCTCGGCTCCGTAAAGTCAGCAGCGGGATATATAATCTGCCGCACCTCACCGCCTCGACATCCCACAACGACCGCCCACAAATGAGTACACGAAAAGTTTCGATCGATATTCCCACCTTCAGAGTCTCGAGGCCTTGCAACACCACCCGCCCGCCCCTTTCGCGATCGTAGCCGAACCTCTCTCCTTTTCTCGCGGCCCCGTGAATATACCCTCCCGAATTTTTGTCAAGATGGCGGACGCTCCCAACGATGCGCCTGCTACTGCGCCTTTCCAGGCCGTTCAAGTCGAGGCTCTGGTGAGTCGAATATGCCCCACCTTTTACCATCGAGACCCCCTCTTGAAGGATAGGACTGACCTCAGTTGGTGGTGTAGGTCATCATGAAGATTGCCAAGCACTGCTCTTCGGCTTTCCCTTCTGTCGCGACCGGAGCTATTGTTGGTATGGAGCATGAAGGTCTCCTCGAGGTCACCAACACGTTCCCTTTCCCTACCGTCGACCCCGCTACCACGGATAGCCACCAAAACGATACCTCGCAGATCGCCGCTGCTGCTCCCCGACAGAAGAACAACATCCACTACCAGAGTGAGATGATCCGACATCTCAAGGAGGTCAACGTCGATGCCAACAACGTTGGTTGGTACATAAGTGCCACCATGGGCAACTTTGTCAACATGAACTTCATCGAGAACCAGTTCCACTACCAAAGTGCCAACGAGAACACCGTCGCCCTCGTCTACGATGCCAGCAAGAGCTCTCAGGGCAACCTGACCTTCCGGGCTTTCCGCCTGTCCCCTGCTTTCATGAGCGCCTACAAGGAGGGCAAGTTCACAACTGAGAGGTACGACGATGGTATACCGAACTAGAGACAAAGATACTAACCAATAATAGCTTGCAAAAGTCAAAGCTCAGCTTCAAGGATATCCTCGCCGAGGTTCCTGTCAACGTCCACAACTCTCACCTCCTCACAACCTTCCTCCACCAGATTCCCTCCGCCCCCGTCAAGGGCGAGATTGAGCAGCCCTCATCGCTGGCTGACCTCAACCGCAACGCTCTCGAGCCTCCTCTGTATCCCTCCATCGACAACCTCGACCTTGCGATCGACCCCTTCCTCGAGAAGACTTGCGATCTTTTGCTCGAGAGCATCGAGTCGCACTACACCGACCTCAACAACTTCCAATTCTACCAGCGACAACTCGGCCGTGAGCAGGCCAAGATCACACAATGGCAGACCAAGCGCAAGGCCGAGAACGCCCAGCGTGCCGCTGCCAAGCAGGCCCCTCTTCCCGAGGATGAGTGGCAGCGACTGTTCAAGCTTCCCCAGGAGCCCAGCCGACTGGAGGGTATGCTGAACGCGAAGCAGGTGGAGCAATACAGCAAGCAGGTGGATGGATTCACAGCCAACGTCACTTCCAAGATGTTTGCGGTGCGGGAGAACCTTATGCCAAAATAGATGAAGAAAAGGCGAGACGGGGTTCAAAAAGGTCTCGAGTGGATTTCAGGAATACGAGACGCTCAGTGATGGGTTGCATTGGCGGCGTTCCGGACAATGTGGAATAATATCGAGTGCTGGTCTAGATTTTAAAGCGTTGAGAAAGAGAGGAGCACTTGATGAGCACATACATGATGGGCCAGCCTGACTGACTGACGTTGATGTTGAAGTTGAAGGGTCATGCATGAAGAGAAGAGAAGGAGACGACTGCAGCCTTTTGTTTTAAAAGCTGGCTTCGTAGATAGCGCCTGCAAAACAAGCTCTCCAAGTAAGAGCATTGCATTGGAAGAATTAACGTTTAAGAATTTTATGTTACGGTTTCTGTGTTTGAGAAGAGATTCGGTTCTGATATTGAGATCTGAGGCATATCATGATAGAAATGTCTCATATTGCTACTATGCGGGATGGTCTGAAGCGGATGGTCTACATCTTGGGATAGGTCCAGGCCAAAGAGGTACATCCAACTTGAATATCTCTCGGAACCCTCGAATGCATATACAAGGTAGTTGAGTTGGTACTAAGCAGCTGACGGCGATCAATGGTCCGTAGTGTTCGCGTGAAGCGGTGCTCGGCTTCCGAGCGGGGATTATCAAGGGTTGAGGTCAGCCAACAGTGACAATTGCATTGTTACTGTACGATACAAGTTATGCAGTGTCGGAGTAATCAATTGTTAATAAAGAAATAGTTTATGTTAGATAGTATCAAGTCTAATATATTGCCCACTCGTTGAACGAGAAAAATCAACGTGGTCGACTCGCTAGTCCCGTATTCGTAACAAGACAAGCAAAACAGCTTCTCATCATGACAAAGCTCCTCTTTATTTTTTTCTCTGGTGGGTTCCCTGAGTCCCTGGGATCCACTTTGAGGTACCTGTTGGCGCTTCAATCCTTTCGAGGTACCATCGTCTAAGGCTAACCAACCACTCATTTACAAGTACCTTGAACCAAAAAGATCGACTCGGTCGGAGTGCATTTCTCTTTGGCGTCGTGCCCCGCCTCAGAATGGCTGGGGCCTCAATGAAGCAGAAAATTCTGCCCCTCATTTTGCCGTCCTTTTGCATTCACCGCCCGCGAAAAAAAACCCCACTGGTCCTGTCCTGTCCTGGCCCCTGGTCAACCCCTCCCCCTCCAAAACCTCTCAGCCCATAGGTACTAAGCGTTCTCTCTGCCCCGCTCCATGCTATCTCGTTGTCTGGTTTTCCATCTGCTTTGATCCATTCAAAACTACATATTCCTCCTCTTCCCTTTCTTTTTTCCCTCTCTCTTCCTCTTCCATTCTTCTCCTTTCTCGTCTCATCAGTCCTTCCATCCCTCCTCACATTCTTCCATCATGTCTGCTCCCGCCCACAAGTTCAAGGTCGCCGACCTTTCTCTGGCTGCCTTTGGCCGCAAGGAGATTGAGCTCGCCGAGAATGAGATGCCCGGTCTCATGCAGACCCGAGCCAAGTATGCTGCCGACCAGCCTCTCGCCGGTGCTCGCATTGCTGGCTGCCTTCACATGACCATCCAGACCGCCGTCCTCATCGAGACCCTCACTGCTCTCGGTGCTGAGGTTACCTGGACCAGCTGCAACATCTTCAGCACCCAGGACCACGCCGCTGCTGCCATTGCCGCCGCTGGTGTTCCCGTCTTTGCCTGGAAGGGCGAGACCGAGGAGGAGTACAACTGGTGCCTCGAGCAGCAGCTCACTGCCTTCAAGGACAACAAGAAGCTCAACCTCATCCTCGACGACGGTGGTGACCTGACCACCCTCGTCCACCAGAAGTACCCTGACATGCTCAAGGACTGCTTCGGTGTCTCTGAGGAGACCACCACTGGTGTCCACCACCTCTACCGCATGCTCAAGGAGAGCAAGCTCCTTGTCCCCGCCATCAACGTCAACGACTCCGTCACCAAGTCCAAGTTCGACAACCTCTACGGCTGCCGTGAGTCTCTTGTCGACGGTATCAAGCGTGCTACCGATGTCATGATTGCTGGCAAGGTCGCTGTCGTTGCCGGTTTCGGTGATGTCGGTAAGGGTTGCGCCATGGCCCTCCACGGCATGGGTGCTCGCGTCCTCGTCACTGAGATCGACCCCATCAACGCTCTCCAGGCTGCCATGGCTGGTTACCAAGTCACCACCATGGAGAAGGCTGCCAAGGTCGGCCAGATCTTCGTCACCACCACCGGCTGCCGTGACATTCTCACCGGCGAGCACTTCGAGGCTATGCCCAACGACGCCATCGTCTGCAGTAAGTTATATCACTCTCTCACCTTCTGATTCATGACTGACATGGACAAATAGACATCGGTCACTTCGATATTGAGATTGACGTTGCTTGGCTCAAGGCCAACGCTGCCTCTGTCCAGAACATCAAGCCCCAGGTTGACCGTTTCCTCATGCCCAACGGCCGCCACATCATCCTCCTTGCTGAGGGCCGTCTTGTCAACCTTGGCTGTGCTACTGGCCACTCTTCCTTCGTCATGTCCTGCTCTTTCACCAACCAGGTCCTTGCTCAGATCATGCTGTACAAGGCCGCCGACAAGGCCTGGGGTGAGAAGTACGTCGAGTTCGCCAAGACCGGCAAGCTCGACGTTGGCGTCTACGTCCTCCCCAAGATCCTCGACGAGGAGGTCGCCCGTCTCCACCTCGCTCACTGCCAGGCTGAGCTCAGCACCCTCAGCAAGGTCCAGGCTGAGTACCTCGGCCTGACCGTCGAGGGTCCCTTCAAGGCCGACATCTACCGCTACTAAGCGTGTGTAATACCCAAGGATCCTTCAACTGGACTCCTACGTGTAACGAACTTTTCCCTCTTCTGCCGACATGACAATCGGCAAAATTCTAGTTTCAACAGCATGAACTTGCATGGCATATGGGTTGGGAGAGTTACAAGGACATCTGCGGTTTTCTGATTTTTTTTCTCTTCTCTTCTTTGTTTCTGCTTATTTGGGTTACTTCTCTCACGACAAGAGAAGACTCCTCGCAGGGTGCAGGGAGGGGCAAAAAAATCTTGCTTTTTCAACAAAATGGCGTTGGCTTTTTTGCTAATCATGATTCCCCCCTTCGAGATATAAAAATGGATGATGAATGGAATGAATGGAATGAATGGATGGACGGATATGACCAAGACGAGACCTCCCCATAGGGATGGATGGAAGGGTAACTCGATACAGGCAGGCCCGTCAACCGTGGCCAAAATAGAGTAGAATTTAAGAAGATTTTCTGACTCGTAATTATTGGTTCTTTCTGTGATTTTCGTTGTCTTATGCTTCGCTCCTTTGATTACTCTAACTAGAATACAATGTCTATTCCAGTGAGGTATTTTAGCAAAGCTGGTACTCTGGAGCTCAGCTGGGGCGATGACTTTGACTATATTCAAGACTTAAGTATACAAATGCTTTAATTATCTGCAACAGTGACAAATTAAGCTGATTCAAAGCTATCAAACATGCTTATATACAACCACCACGCAAAAAGGGCCATAACGTTCATTGTAACTCATCTTTTCGTCTATAAATATGTCGTCAAAGTTCACATATCTATTGCATATCCTTCTGTTCAAGGACGATACTCTTCAACCTCCCCTCCGTCACTGCTAGACGAACATTGTCCATAGCCCAAGCCTCCATGAGCCTCTCAGTTTCCACCGTCCAAGTTTCCATGTGCGGAACGAGCAGAACATTCTTATTCTTCAACAGACCAGGGTGTACCTCTGGTTCGTTCTCAAAAACGTCAAGTCCAGCACTGGCAACCTTTCCTGCCTCGAGCGCATCAACAAGAGCAGCCTCATCCATTACTGCACCACGAGCGGTGTTGATAATGACTATGCCGTGTTTCATAATATCGAATTGAGGCTTTGCGATGATATGTCGAGTCTTGGGCTGTCAAGGGTTAGTTCGGATGCTGAAAAGATAGCAGAATCATGTTTTGGCTTACGTTCAGGGGTAAGTTGAGACTCAGAACATCACTCTCCTTGAGGAGTGTTTCAAAATCAACATACTCAGCTCCATCTTCTAGCTCAGGAGACAAACGGGTACGGTTGTGATATCTCACAGTCATGCCAAAGGCACGAGCTTTGCGTGCGACATTGCGACCAATGCCTCCCATACCCAGAATGCCCAGAACTTTACCCTGGGGATCATGGCCAAGTGAAGGTGGAGGGTTACCGCGCCAAGTTCCATCACGCAGAGCAAAGATGGAAGATGATATGTTTCTCAAGGCACCGATGAGGAGGAATATAGTGATATCAGCCGTAGCATCGTCTACAGCCGTAGGGGTATTGGACACACGAATTCCACGGGATGTACATTCTGAGACGTGGATTTGGTCATATCCAGCACCTGGAAGAGTTAGCAAACCTGGACTATCCTCGACTTGGGACGTTTACCATTATGACAAATGAACTTGAGAGACTTGGGCAGAGCATTGAGTAACTCGGCATCGAAGAGGCCTGTTAGGCTAAGGGTCTTGTTTGTGCGATAAATAGCAGTAATTCCGTCAAAGGCACCGGACTTGGCCTCTTGTATAAAGGCAGATCGCTCAGTTGACTTTGGGTGAATGGCTTCTACAATCTCGCAGAGTGAGGCAAACTCTTCATGAGCTCTAGGTCGACATGTTAGCTCTATCTTATTTACGTAGATAATACAACATTATTTCCTTTACACGGAGGAACTTACTGCTTGGTGCTTCCGAGAAAGAGAACCTTGGGTTTATTTGTCATATTGGATATTTGATTCAATGAGGTGTTAGATTGAGGGTTTGGAAGAGCGTTTGATGTGAAACCTTGAATTTATTACAAGATCGAACCAGTCTCACTCATTCGTTTATCTGTAGAACCTTCGGCTTTCACGCCGATAGTAAATAGACGCCCTTCAAGGATCGATCTCCGTTGCCCGTCTATAGCGGGGTGACGTGCGTGGGGGCGGGGGCGGGGTGTTCAATCCGTTGTTAAAAGGCGCCTTGACTATCATGCCACTATTTCGAGGACATCAACTATGTAATACTTGCTTTTATGTCAAGATACTCTGAAAAGAGGGTTGGAGTTGTGACTGGAAGATATCTATAGCTCAGATTCACATGTCGACATCGAATATGAACACGCTTGTTTCATGATGCTAGAAAATCTATCGGTCAAGGTGAACCATGACACTGTTTATACAACTCCAATCCATACCTAATACTCCATACAACGTCCAATGCATGCATATTTACATGAGCAATCTCCAAGCACCGAGCAACAACGCCGCGAAACCAGTGCACACGCCCATAAGCCACTGCAGCGTCTGGAACTTGACCTGTTCCAGCTTCTCCCTCAACGCCGCGACCTCCTGCTCAATCTTTGTTTCCGTCTCCTTAACTTTGAGTTCCTGACCCACAGACTCCTCGCGGATACGGCCCTTCTCCAGGTTAAGATCGAGGCGCACGCTGGCTTGTGTGCGGCTAATTTCGTCCCGCAGTCGGTTGCTCAGCTTGGCGATATCGTTTGTCAATCGCTCGTGTGCTGTGCGGGTTGTGTTGGATTCGGTCGAATCGGCGGATAGAAGCTCGGAGCGCAGCTTGGCAAAATCTACCTTTTGAGTATATGTTGCTTTTGCTGCGTCTTCGCGGAGGACCATTGTTCGGGTAAGATTTTGGATACTACGTGATCCAATTAGCTCAGTTGAAATGATGGCCAAGATGTAAAAGCGTACCTCTCTTCAATAACATCATTCAGAACCTTCATCATAGCAACCGACTGCTCCTCTGTAAACCCTTCACTTTGTAACCGTTTAACAAACTTGAGTGTATCGAAATGATGGTCTCGTTGTCTAAGGGCTGTTGCATGGAATGCTCGTTTTATAATCTGACTACCAGCTTCAGGAGAGCGAGGTCGAGGAACAGGGCCAGCTTGGAAAGATGCAAAGGACCGCCGTTGATTGCTAGAAGGAATAGAGGCGAACGGCCGAACTGCCCGTGACACCGATAAAGGAGCACCCCAGCTGAGACGAGGAAGAAGAAATCGAGGCAGCATCTCGGCTGCTGCGACAGATGGAACTGCCATAGTGATATATGCCGATTTCGCTGGTTGTTGGTGGCTGCGATGAGGATGAAGTTGAAGTTGAAGAAATCCACGGAGAAGCAAACAAATAAGTTAAGTTAAGTGATGGCATCCATGTGACGTTAATTGAGAAGAGCGGGAAACATCGGCTTTGATTGGCCCCTGAAGCTAAGACGTGGCCAATTACGCCATGTTCTGGTTACTTTCATGGCCAATTAAGGGAAGGCGGATCTGACTTGTAATGTAACTGGGATCTCATAGCTACAGTAGCAGTGACAATCAAGCTAAGCTTGTCCATTGCTTGTAGAATCGAGTTGGGCATGGGGATCTTGGAAACAGACTGGGGGGATTTATAGATCTCTTTGTGAAGGAAGTTTTTTACTTAGATAGTACTCCGTATACTTTACGTTTCTCTGCGTTCATATAAACTTACTCGCCTTCGATATCCTTATCTAACGGTTTGCACTTAGTGGTAGTAAACTTTATTTGCTATCAACTAACTGTAATTCCAGCTCAAACAAGATAATTATAATTAACAGAGCTCAATTATCAGATTGTAACCCTGGTATGCGGAAACCCAATAGTCAATACTCACTATATTTATCTTGGCATGATGTAAAGCCTCCAATAATTAATCCCTGCTGATGTAGAGACGACTCTGGTTGATGATCAGTCCGGGATTCTTTCATGCAGCCGAATAACGTTTGATTGCCAAATGGCTGCACCCTCTGGAACACTGCGATTTATCATATCTGAGGTATTCTAGCTAATCAATTATCTGCGAATCATCCTTTCCAACCACGGCAGCTCGGATCATCATTGAAGTGCGTTGGCTCAAAGATAGTAAGACGGATTTAATCGAATTCCGAATTCCGTTCTCTTATCAAGCTGCCATTCCCTAAATCCGAACTCTTTCAATCCCATACCAACCCCTTCAAAACCGCATCTCGAATTCCTGTCAGCCCTACTGTGCGACCGGGATTTATCATCTTTTTTTTTTGTATTGTTTACATACGCGGAATTAATCGACGACCGTCACACAAGCAAGCAAATGGCACCGCCCAGCCTCTCAGGCGCTGCAGCCTCTAATACGACAGGTATAGGTACAGGTACGCCCGCTGGCTATGGAAGGGCGTGCACAGCATGTCAAAGAGCAAAATGCAAGTGTATCTTGAGAGCCTCTGGCCAGGATTGTGAAAGATGCCATCGTCTTGGTAAACAATGCCAACCAATGGCGACTTCGCGAAAGAGAGTTGCCAAAAAGTCAGCATCATCTAGAACTGCTCAGCTTGAAGAGAAGCTTGAGGATCTCGTCACTATTCTACGCGCATCTCAGCCATCAAATGGACATCTGCAATCCTCAGATACCAGCGATTCCACTCCCCTGATGAATCCTTCCAATATAGGCCACCTCACTAGCCGTTTAGAATCCCTGGCAACTGCTGCGGCTTCATCCTCATCGGAAACTCAACCCCGTTCATATGCTGTGCCTCGTAGCTATGGTTCCGAAAGCACAGTAGATAACCCCCTGGATACATCGCCTTCCAGCATTGGTGAAGATCCATCCACGCTCGCTGAGCCTACTCCAGAAGAGGCTGAAATGTATCTGGTCAAGTTTAGAGAATGGCTGAAGAATTTCCCTTGCATGATCTTGCCTCATGATACGACAGCTGCATCTCTCCGTGCAGAGAAACCATTTCTCTGGTTATGTATCATGAACATTACCTCCATGTCTGTTGATCAGCAGATGAAAATGAAGGATCGAGTCCGCCAAGAGATCGCTACGAGAATTATCATAAATCATGAGAGATCTTTGGATTGTCTTCAGGGAATCATCTGCTATATTTCCTGGTTAGTCCATCACTAAGCTTACGGCATGGGACTTTCTAACACTATGCATAGGGCTGCCACCACATCAAGTCCAGGTAAACCCTTCATTATCACATTTTGCCAGATGGCTGTCCTCCTTGCCTATGATCTTGGTCTTACTAAGGCTCCTGTTGAGGAACAGTACTTCACAATATGTTTCAAGATGTGGGGAGGACGGCCCGCTCCTCCACGGCTACGCACCCAAGAAGAAAGGCGAGCTGTTGTCTCACTGTGGTTTCTGACTTCAGTGTGAGTTCCATTCACCTTGGCTCACGAATCCTGCTGACCTATATAGCATGTCATCTTTTGTTGGCAAGATGGATGCCCTCCAATGGACTCCACACATGAGTGATTGTCTGGATGCGCTGGAAAGAGATAAATTATATCCAGCTGATGAGCTATTGGCCGCCTTTGTCCGGTATCAGCTTGTTGCAGACGAAGCGCAGAAATTACTAGTTCGCGATGTCATGGGCGAATCTTCACCGGCACCCACATATGTCTTCAGAAAGAGTTTGCTTGCCAAACTTCAAGCAGTCCGCGACGGATTGCCATTAAATATGCTTATAACTCGTAAGTGTGGGTTGTGCTTATCAGTAAGAATACTAACAGATTATAGCGGTGCTGCATGCACATTCCCTCGCGACAGAGGTTCAAGTCAACTCCGTTGGCCTCTTTATGCAAAATATTCCCGTCAACCAGCGAATCGAAAGCATGTTCTCTTGTCTTAGTGCAATAAGATCATGGTACGACGTGTTCTTCGGTATTCCTATAGAAAACGTTCCAGGAGCACCTTTCGCAATCTATATCCAGCTATCACAGATTCAGATTGCCCTATACCGACTTACTACCTCTGAGGATCCCGCCTGGGACAAAGAACTTGTCCGAAACACGGCAGACTTGTTAATACTTCTAGACCAAGTCGTTGACTTTTTTACGCGGTTGGGTTCGTTTTACAAGATGAAGGTCAACCCAGGCGAAGAAACAGTGTTTATCATGGGGGCCAAGATCATGAGCAATATTCGAAGTTCATGGGAACCTACACTGTCAAGGCATCTCAGAAACACAGCTTCTTCGTCAACAACCCAGGGAACAGGTCAACCAATACCAACACCTCCTCCAGCTCATCCGCCAACCATGGACATGGCCAATGCCAACATGATGGATTTTGTTGATGTTACATGGATGTCTGACGTCTTTGGGCCCTGGGAGTTTTAGGACTTTTTGTTTGCATGAAAACCGGGCTTTAATATAACCCCGAATCCGCTCAAAAAGTCGTCGTCAGTCATCCAGCTTCAAGCTTAAAGGTCTATCGGGATTACGTCCCAAATTTGATCCCAACTCCGTCTACACCCCTTTCAGCCCAACACCACAACGAATCACCCCCGGGCCAGAAAGCTATTCGGAGGCTTTCCTGGTCTAGCCCTATTGCTTATGGTTTATGATGTTTGAGATTTAAGACCCCGGGCCAGAAAGCTATTCGGAGGCTTTCCTGATCTAGCCCTATTGCTTATGGTTTATGATGTTTGAGAATTGTTTAAGAATGCAGTATCCCCAAGATGCCAGGCGATTTCTCAGATACTCTACAGCTCAACCTACTCTACGTCTCGATACCGAGAGTCTTTCCGGACACTTGACAGAATGACGACGCCGATATCAAAAGAAACAAACGATGAGCCCCGGGCTATGGTTGGCGATAATGAAAAGAACGAATATCCGTCGAATACACCAACTTTGAATGAACCTACACAAGATGAGACCCAGAGGAAATCAACGGATGACGAGCCCCCAACAGAGGACAATGAGGGTGACTGGTTATCTGGATGGAAGCTCACAAGCATGATGATCTCCATTACACTTGCGGGCTTCCTGATGTTTTTGGATATGTCGATCGTCAGCACGGTATTTACATGCCCATATCCTTAAGCTTATCAGATCAGTACTAAACAGCTATCAGGCCGTTCCTCGCATTACATCGGACTTTCACTCTTTACCGGACATAGGATGGTATGCGAGCGCATATAATCTTGCTAGGTAAGCTCAGCACTAGATGTGATCCTCCGATAATGCTGACCATGAAATGTAACAGTGCTGCATTCCAACCGCTTACCGGCAAATTATACATGTACTTTAACTCAAGGGTGGGTAAGCTCCGGTCTGAATCTATGGTGCAGAGTCTTACACATAGCAGTGGACCTTCTTGGCATTGTTCTTCATATTCGAAGTTGGCAGTCTTATCTGCGCTGTCGCTCAGTCGTCTGCTATGCTGATTATCGGTCGAGCCATTGCCGGTATTGGAGCTTCTGGTATTCAGAATGGTGCTCTTACCATGATTGCGAAGGCGGTTCCCATTCATAAGCGCCCATCCCTGGTCGGTCTTGTTATGGGAATTGCTCAGTTGGGTGTTGTTAGTGGCCCTTTGTTAGGGGGCGCTTTCACGGAGTATACTACTTGGCGATGGTGTAAGTCACATTCATACTCGATCTGAATTACAGGCTCTAACTATTCGACCAGGCTTCTATATCAATCTCCCTGTCGGTGCCGTCTGTGCAGTTTTGATTCTTGTCGTCCACCTACCTGATCATCATGTCAGGATAGACGAAACCGCCATCCAGATCCTAAGGACGAAACTCGATTTCACTGGCTTCCTCATATTCTCCCCCAGCATAGTGATGTTGCTACTAGCGCTCCAATGGGGTGGTATCGAATATCCCTGGAACTCTGCGACAATCATCGGGCTCTTCTGCGGCGGCGGTGTTCTTTTTATTATCTTTCTATACTGGGAACATCGTGTTGGCGCAGAGGCCATGGTTCCTCTTCCAATCGTACGCAAACGACAGGTCTGGACTTCATGTCTGACACAGGGGTTTCTTTTTTCTACTGTCATGATAGCATCATACTATTACCCTGTCTATTTCCAGTCAGTAAATGGTGATTCGCCGTTTAAAAGTGGCGTCAATATGCTTCCTAGCATCTTGAGTTTGATCTTTGCGGCTATCTTGAGTGGCGCTCTGGGTATGTTCTCTTGCTACGGAACTCACATAACAACTACTAACAGCTAGCAGCTCAGAGGGTTGGTTTCTATCTGCCGTTCTCTACAGCCAGTGGAGCTGTTTCTGCTATCGGTTTTGGTCTCTCTGCGACGATTGACCCTTACACTTCCACAGCCAAATGGGCCGGCTACCAAATCTTGATAGGAATCGGTCGCGGACTCGGTATTCAGATGCCCATCATTGCCATCCAGGCTAACACGAGCCCTGATATCAATCCCATAGCCATGGCCATCCTAGCTTTCAGCCAGACATTTGGCGCCGCCATCTTCATCACGGCCGCCAATGTGATTTTCGGCCATGAGCTCCGGGTGGAGCTTGTGGAAAGACTTCCCGACGTCGACGTCGATAGGATCATCGATGCCGGTGCAGGAGCAGTCACTGAGGTTGTATCTGGGGCGGATCTGCCGCAGGTTTTGTGGTCGTACTCTAAGGGTGTGCGTGCGACGTTTCTGCTTGGTGTTGCTACGTCGATTGCTATGTTTTTCACATCGTTTGGTATGGGTTGGAAGGATATTAGGAAGAAGCCGGATAAGAAGGCTGGTGAAGCATAGGCGCTGGGGAGATATAAATGTTTGAACGGTTATGGGTAATTTGGAAATGGGAACACAGATAGAATAAGCTGGGCAACTGCTTGTTATTGCTATGCAGGCCAGTGGTTCTTTAGGCAAGACAATAAACTACCAATTCCAGCTTTGAAATATACATTTATAATTAAAAAGACTTCTGCGACTGGTTGTATAATTTAAACATAACTTTGGGTGGCACCAGCAAGGTTATTTAGTGGTGAGAGCATTGCATATGATGCTTGAAGTGTATTTATTTAGATTTTTCTTTCTTTTTTGCAATGTTACTTTAACCTATCTTTAGATTCATGAGGAACTTAAAACGAATATTATTTAGGTGTGTTTGTAAGTGATGATCGTTGGTCTTATGATTTCAGGTATGTACTTTAGGGTAAATGCTTAACTTTTCTGCAAGCAAACAGTCAATATTTGTCCCTCATACATCATCAAATGAGTTTCACCGTCAACAAAACCGTGTTCTCTAAATCATTCACCTCTAAATACACTTATTTCTGGACATCTAGGACAGTATCTGGATTGTCAACGGAAAGGAAATCACTTTTCGCGACCATGGACCGACCAAATCGACCTCGCAATCGTCAACCTCGTCCCCCACGTCAACAGCAAAATAATCAACGAGGCGGCTCATCACGGCCCTCTCGCGCACCAGCAACACCACAGCAAGCATCAGGCACAGTCCCAACAGTGCAACAAGTCATCCCTGGAGCATCCGTATTCATCATTCTAAAAGAAGATCAACCCACGGGAGAGGAGACAAAGGGAGTAGTGCAAGACATCCTCACGCGGGGCAATCATCCCAGAGGAATCAAAGTGCGACTACGGGATGGGCAAGTGGGCAGGGTGCAGAGAATGGGCGACACATCTGAAAGTCAAGCACAATCGACAAGATTTACTATGAAGTATACGGATGTTAGGCGTGATGAGTTTGCTGATGGGCCGCCGCCGAGGAGTTTGGCGGATTTTATGCCGGATTTTGATGAGGGTTTGGGGAATGCGCAGAGTGCTGGTGTTGAGACGGTCAAGTGTCCGTTTTGTGAGGAGTTTGAAGGGGATGAGGCGGCTGTTACACACCATATTGATGGCAAGCATTTGTCCTAGGTTGGACTGATTTGGCATATCATTTGGCGTGAAGGAAAAGAGGAATTTGGACAGTAGATGGCATACATCTGCATGATGGTTATGTCTTGATCATACTCCATACATATGAGTGGCTCTATGCATTGGACAAACTCATATCTGGACAATTCTTGAGTTGAATCAAGATGTTACTGGAGAAGACCCTGAATATATGTTGAAGTGGAGTATCCGTAGGGGTGCATACAATGTTTCCTCAAGTTTCCTCTCCTTATATCCAATCTATACATGCACAATGCCTTTGTATGCATTGACCTAAGGCTCTCGAGCTGCTGTCCTATGTACATACAACTCAGTCAACCATAAACTTGGTTAAATCAAGCAAAGGTCTAAATTGAGTTTGGCTTGAAATACGGAGCACAGGTACAAAGCCCTTGTTCTGATTTAGCGACCCGTAGCCTCCTGAGATAATCATCTTCACGGGTTTGTCGCATCTTTAAATACAGATCCAGGGTATTCCAAGGTTTAGCTCAAGCTCCCCCTTTTCGCATGACGAAAGCTCGCTTTGTCTCAATCTCGGGCGGGTCGGAAAATCATAGCGCCAGGCCAGTTAATTATTGGCTGCTGCTAAAATAACCTGTCAGCATTGGAGGCCAGTGCACTGCCAGCCCAGACCCAGGCACGCATCCAGAGGTACGTACCCTTCTCCTTGAAGCACCTCCACTCTCCACTGACTGGAAGGTCCAGCTCAGTCAGTGCCTCCAGTGCAAACAGAACAGGTAACGTAACCCAGAAAGTGCTAGGTAACCTTCTTCCAACTCAACTCGCTCTCTCCTTTACCAAAACACACCTTCAACACCATCTTCATCTCTTCCCTTCACGACGACAAATCCCGTTTGCTTTTCATCAGCAGAGAACGATTAATAGCGAATCCCACGTCGTCGCTTTCTTTTTTCTTTCCTTTCGACTTACCGCGCGCGCCGTGTTTACCCCCGAATCTCGGGCTTGCTTTCATCTGGCCCCCTGCCACGCGGCGCATGGAAGCTTCTACTTCGCCCTTTGAAGGCATTCCCGAAATAATTTCTGGTGTTCGATCCGAGATCGACGCCAATTCATCAACCGGTCTTTTCGTCCGTACTCGAGCTTAGGAGCAACGATTCGAAGAAGGTCCCTATTACCTAGTCATAGGCCACACCGGCGTCATGGCGCCTCTGCCCATCAAGTTTCAGGAGCTTGTCCAGCTCGCCAATGTCGGCGTGGATACCCAGAGCATCGGTTTCAACTCTGTCGTACGTCATCAATACTTCCACAAGCTACATTGCTGCCCTTGAACATCATCATAAGCTAACTGCAATCTAGACACTCGAGTCCGACGCATACGTGTGTGTACGAGAAAAGAAGAACGAAGCTGCCCAACCCGAGGTCGTTATCGTTGAGCTCAAGAATGGCAACAACGTCACCCGCCGGCCGATCAAGGCCGACAGTGCCATCATGCACTGGAACCGACAAGTCATTGCTCTGAAGGCCCAGTCCAGAACACTGCAGATCTTTGATCTCGAGCAAAAGAAGAAGCTCAAGTCCTGCACCATGAACGAGGATGTCCAGTTCTGGAAGTGGATCAGCGAGAACGAGCTTGGTCTTGTCACAACATCCAGCGTCTACCACTGGAATGTCTACGATGCTGGTCAAGATGCCCCGGTCAAGGTGTTTGAGCGCAATGCTAACCTCAATGTGAGCCGATTTCCTCGTCGCTAACCGAACATTGTCGTACTAATCGTGTCATTATAGGGCTGCCAAATCATCAACTACCGAGTTAACAGCGAGGGCAAATGGATGGTGGTCGTTGGCATTTCATCTCAGCAAGGCCGTGTGGCCGGTGCCATGCAACTCTACTCTAAGGATCGTGGAATTAGCCAGGCCATCGAAGGTCATGCCGCCGCCTTTGGTACCCTTCGCTTGGAGGGTGCTGCTCAGGATACCAAGCTGTTCAGTTTCGCTGTACGAACGGCAACCGGTGCTAAGCTTCACATCGTCGAGGTCGACCATGCCGAATCGAATCCCGTTTTCCAGAAAAAGGCTGTCGACATGTTCTTCCCCCCCGAAGCCACCAACGATTTCCCTGTCGCCCTTCAGGTTTCTCAGAAGTACGGCGTCGTTTATATGGTCACAAAGTACGGTTTCATTCACCTTTACGACCTCGAGACCGCCTCGTGCATCTTCATGAACCGAATTTCGAGCGAGACGATATTTACGACCTGCACAGACGACGACTCTTCTGGCATTGTCGGCATCAACCGAAAGGGTCAAGTCCTCTTCGTGACCATTGACGACACCAACGTGATCCCTTACCTCCTCCAGAACCCTGCCAACACCGACATGGCTATCAAGATGGCCTCAAGAGCTGGACTTCCTGGTGCCGATAACCTTTATCAGAGGCAATTCGAGCAGCTGTTCAACGCTGGAAACTACTTGGAAGCTGCTAAGATCGCTGCCAACTCCCCTCGGGGTTTCTTGCGAAGCGCTGAGACCATCGAGAAGTTCAAGCGCCTTCCTGTTCAACCTGGCCAAATGGCTTTCACCCTTCAATACTTTGGAATGCTTTTGGATAAGGGCTCTTTGAACCGCCACGAGACCCTCGAGCTTGCCCAGCCCGTTCTTTCACAGAACCGCAAGCATTTGCTCGAGAAGTGGTTGAAGGAGGGCAAATTGGACTGCTCTGAGCAACTCGGTGACATGGTTCGACCTTACGACATCAGCATGGCCCTCACCATCTACTTGAAGGCCGAAGTGCCTCACAAGGTTGTTGCTGCCTTTGCTGAGACTGGTCAATTCGACAAGATTCTCCCCTACTCAGCCCAGACTGGTTACCAGCCCGACTACATCCAACTTCTCCAGCATATCGTCCGTGTCAACGCTGAGAAGGCCGCCGAGTTCGCTAGTGCTCTGGCTAACAACGAGCAAGGACCATTGGTCGACTTGGAGCGGGTTTGCGATATTTTCCAAGCACAGGGCATGATTCAACAAGCTACTGCCTTTTTGTTGGATGCCCTTAAGGAGAACAAACCCGAACATGGCCGCCTTCAGACCCGCCTGCTCGAGATGAACCTGATGCATGCCCCTCAAGTTGCCGAGGCTATTCTTGGCAACGAGATGTTCACTCATTTCGACAAGGGTCGCATTGCTACACTTTGCGAACAGGCCAACCTTCCCCAGAAGGCCCTTGAGCTGTACGAGGACCCCGAAGCTATCAAGCGAGTCGTTGTTAATATCCCTGGCTCCCCCAACTTCAACCCCGATTGGCTCACCACCTTCTTCGGCAAGCTGTCCGTTGAGCAGTCCCTTGACTGCTTGGATGCCATGATGAAGTCAAACATCCGCCAGAACCTCCAGTCAGTGGTTACCATTGCCACTAAGTACTCTGACTTGTTGGGACCTGTGCGCCTGATTGATCTTTTTGAGAAGTACAAGACTGCTGAGGGTCTCTTCTATTACCTGGGTAGTGTTGTGAACCTGTCGGAGGACCCCGATGTGCACTTCAAGTACATCGAGGCCGCCACCAAGATGGGCCAGTTCAACGAAGTCGAGCGACTGTGCCGCGATAGTAACGTGTACAACCCTGAGAAGGTCAAGAATTTCCTGAAGGAAGCCAAGCTACCCGAGCAACTTCCTCTCATCATTGTCTGCGATCGCTACAACTTTGTTCACGATTTGATCCTCTACCTTTACCAGAACCAGCAGTTTGCCGCCATCGAGACTTATGTCCAGAATGTCAACCCTACACGAGCCCCTGAGGTCATTGGCGGCCTTTTGGATGTCGACTGCGACGAAAACGTCATTAAGCAACTTTTGTCTACAGTCAACGCCCAGGCCATCAACATTGATTCACTCGTCTCCGAGGTTGAGAGCCGAAACAGACTCAAGCTTCTCTTGCCCTTCCTTGAGAAGACTCTCCAAGAGGGCAACCAGCAGCAGGCTGTTTTCAACGCCCTCGCCAAGATCTACATCGACTCCAACAACAACCCCGAGAAATTCCTCAAGGAGAACGACCAGTACGATACGCTTACTGTCGGAAAGTACTGTGAGAAGCGTGACCCCAACCTGGCCTACATTGCCTACTCCAAGGGTCAGAATGACTTGGAGCTCGTTAACATCACCAACGAGAACTCCATGTACAGGGCCCAGGCTCGATACCTGCTGGAGCGATCTGATAATGAACTCTGGGGTTTCGTGTTGAGCGAGAACAACATCCACCGACGATCTGTTGTCGACCAGGTCACCGCTACTGCCGTCCCCGAGGCCAATGACCCCGCCAAGGTCTCTGTGGCTGTCGCAGCTTTCCTTGAGAATGACCTTCCTCTCGAGCTTATTGAGCTTCTTGAGAAGATTGTCCTCGAGCCCTCACCTTTCAGCGACAACCAGAACCTTCAGAACCTGCTCATGTTCACCGCTGCCAAGGCCGATAAGGGTCGTGTCATGGACTACGTCCACAAGCTCGATAACTACAATGCCGACGAGATCGCCACTTCTTGCATTGAGGTTGGCCTCTTTGAGGAAGCTTTCGAGATCTACAAGAAGGCTGACAACAAGTCTGCCGCTGTCGATGTCCTGATCGACAATGTAGTCAGCATCGACCGTGCCCAGGGCTATGCTGAGGAGGTTGATCTGCCTGAGGTCTGGAGCAAGGTTGCCAAGGCTCAGCTCGACGGTCTCCGTATTTCTGACTCCATCGAGTCCTACATCAAGGCCGAGGACCCCCGCAACTACTTGGAAGTCATTGAAGTTGCCACTCACGCCGGAAAGAACGAGGATCTTGTTAAGTACCTGCGTATGTGCCGCAAGACTCTCCGTGAGCCCGCCATCGACACAGCTTTGGCCTTCTGCTATGCTCGTCTGGATCAGCTGTCCGAGTTGGAGGACTTCCTCCGAGCTACCAACGTTGCCAACATTGAGGAGTCTGGTGACAAGGCGTACGAGGAGGGCCTGTTCGAGGCCTCCAAGATCTTCTACACCAGCATCTCCAACTGGGCCAAGCTAGCAACCACCCTTGTTCACCTTGGCGAGTACCAAGCTGCTGTTGAGTGTGCTCGCAAGGCCAACAACATCAAGGTGTGGAAGCAGGTCCACGAGGCCTGTGTGCAGAAGAAGGAGTTCCGCCTTGCTCAGATTTGTGGTCTCAACTTGATTGTTGATGCTGAGCAGCTCCAGACTCTGGTCAAGGAATACGAGCGAAATGGCTACTTTGATGAGCTCATCAGCCTTTTGGAGCAAGGTCTTGGCCTTGAGCGTGCCCACATGGGAATGTTCACTGAACTTGGTATCGCTCTCTCCAAGTACCACCCTGACCGCCTGATGGAGCACATCAAGATCTTCTGGTCTCGCATGAACCTCCCCAAGATGATCAAGGCCTGCGAGGAGGCGAACCTCTGGCCCGAGCTCGTCTTCTGCTACTACCACTATGACGAGTTTGACAACGCTGCCCTTGCCGTCATCGAGCGACCTGAGAACTCCTGGGACCACCAGCAGTTCAAGGAGATCGTGGTCAAGGTTGCCAACCTGGAGATCTACTACCGCGCTATCAAGTTCTACGTCGAGCAACACCCCTCTCTCATCACTGACCTTCTTGCGACCCTCACCCCCCGCATTGACGTCAACCGTGTTGTCAAGATCTTCCAGAAGAACGATGATCTCCCTCTCATCAAGCCTTTCCTTCTCAACGTGCAAACTCAGAACAAGCGTGTTGTGAACGAGGCTGTCAATGACCTGCTCATTGAGGAGGAGGATTACAAGACCCTGCGTGACTCTGTCCAGAACTACGACAACTATGACGCTACTGAGTTGGCTAACCGTCTGGAGAAGCATGATCTCATCTTCTTCCGCCAAATCGCCGCTTCCATCTACCGCAAGAACAAGCGATGGGAGAAGTCCATTGCCCTGTCCAAGCAGGACAAGCTTTACAAGGACGCTATCGAGACCGCTGCTCTTTCTGCCAAGACTGACATCGTCAGCGATCTCGTTCAATATGTAAGTATCACTCAATTCCTTGATTTCAACAATACTAACAGTTCTAGTTCGTCGATATTGGACACCGTGAATGCTATACCGGCATGCTCTACGCTTGCTACGACCTCATCCGCCCCGATCTTGTTCTGGAGCTTTCATGGCGCCACGGCCTCATGGACTTCTCAATGCCTTACATGATCAACATGCTCTCCCAGCAAACCAAGGAGCTTGCTCTTCTCAAGGCAGACAACGAGGCTCGCAAGGCCAAGGAGCAAGAAAAGGAGAAGACTGATGACAACACACCTATCCTCGGTGCTTCTAGGCTCATGATCACAGCTGGTCCTGGTGGCATGGGCGCTGCCCCCTCACCGGCACCATACGGTCAGGCAAACGGCTTTGCGCCGCAACCCACCGGGTTTGGTTTCTAGATGCAGGCACCGGCACCAACGTGGCGTTGGCTTCCCCTCTATCATGTTTCGGGCGGTAGCGCATAATCAGCATCATGATGGGCAGATGAATTTCATAAACATGGATACGTCCTCGCTGATGAAGTCCAGAAAAGGATAGTCTAATGGCGTGGGTACAAGATCCTGTAATCATATTTTGCTTCTCGCGCGAGTTGCGCGTGAGGGCGTTGGTCGGAGGATTTCAGAGCGATTAACACTCAGGGACGTGGTGGTAGACTCAGGATGAGGTTTTGGTACTAAATTTTGCAGCCGGCATGTGTTTGGTCGGGCTGGTGTATGTTGTATGATAGTACATTGATTTGTCTTTGTTAACTTGTCTCAATGCAACGCCGTGACACGCCATGATAGTGCTACTATACTAATCTTCCATAATTCAATCCAGACATAAACTTCAAAATTACAAAACGCTGCTTCTAAACCAAAGACTCTGCATCAATCTGCCGCTTATCCTTCTCAACACCATCCTTCTGGGGCTTGGGATCAGATATCTTGAGCCACTCGCCATTGAAGGCGTTGATAAGCCAGTTTCGAAGTTCTAGAGATAAAGTGTCAGTTTGAGTGAGTCGTGCGAGAAATGGAGCAACTTACTATCATATACAATGCGGTTTCCATTATGGAAATAGATGCTGTGGTCGCTATCAGGGAAAACATGAACATCATAATTCTCCACGCCCGCAAGATCAAGCTCGTCAAGAAGTGTGAGCGAGTTCTGGAAATGCACGTTGTCATCGGCGACACCATGCATGACGAGGAAGCGCTTGTTGCCGCCGAGGGCCGTGGCGTTGGAAATCATGGACATGTCGTAGCCGTCGGCGTTCTCCTGGGGCGTACGCATATATCGCTCTGTATAGATGCTGTCGTAGAAACGCCAGTCGGTGACGGGGGCGACGGCCATGCCGTAGCTGAATGTTTGTCCTGCATCCTGCTCAAGTGTCTTGAGGGTGGTGAAGCCGCCGTAGGACCAGCCCCAGATGGCCAGACGCTCGGGGTCGACGTAGGGAAGAGAGGCGAAGTGTTTGGCAGCGGCGATGTGGTCCTGCGACTCGAGGACGCCGAGCTGGGAGCGGACTACGACGCGGTGCTTGCGGCCGAGGAAGCCTGTGCCTCGAGGGTCAACGGTGACGACTAGGTAGCCGAGGGCTGAGGCGACATAGGCTTGGAAGTCGACTCCGAATCTCTTGGTGACGGACTGAGAGCCCGGGCCGGAGTATTGTTGGAAGAGGACGGGGTATTGCTTCTTGGGGTCGAAGTGAGGAGGACGACGCTCGACGTAGTTGACCTCAACACCGTTGCCGAGATCGAGGGTGCCGTATTTCAGAACAGGAAGCTCGTGGCTGCGGGAGCGCTCTGCAAGCTCAGCGTTATCCTCAATGACACGCTCGTAGGTAAAGACGCTTGAAGGTGTAGAGATAACTTTCTGGTTGGGAACCTTTGGTCCACGATAAGACAAGAGGACAAAGCCGGCACCCTTGGAAAAGGAAGCATCGTAGTATGCCTCAGTCTCTGGGTCAGTCAGAGCTTGGAGAGAAGTACCGTCGAGCTTGACAGAGTAGACGTGGCGCTGAATGGACGACTCCTTGGCGGCGATGAAGTAGACCAAGTTGTTTGCGAGATCAATGGCGGAGGGCGCATCGTCAATCTCCCATTTGCCCTTTGTGAGCATGATAGGCTCTGGGTTGTCGAGAGGAGTGAAGTAAGCCAGGTGTTCATAGCCCTCATGGAGATACGAGTCAACGTATCCGTCATGATCGCGACCATTCTTAGGATCGGCGGGGATGAAACTTGTCTTGTGGGTGATCTCAAACCAACCGCCGTCAATCTTGTCAACGTCGATGGTGTTGACAGTCTTACCCTTTCGAGAACCGACGTCCATCAGGACAACCTTGAGAACATCGCTGACACGGTTGGTCTGCTTAACAAGGGCCTTGTCTCCCGCCCAGAGGAGGTTGTTGATGATACGATCGTCATCCGCAAAGGCACCGTCGATATCAACAGAGAAAACATCCTTCTTGGCGATATCGTAGAACAGTAGATCGACAACCGGGTTGTGTGCGCCAGCCTTGGGATACTTGATCTGCTCAACCTCAGGATACGCCTCCTCACCCTTCTCAGGGTCTGTGCCGCTGGGACGCTTGATGAAGAACTGGACAGGAAACTCGGGAACGCCGGTCTCGTTGGTACGAAGGAAGGCCAAGTACTTGCCGTCTTCAGACCACCAGGTAGCGCTACGGCCGCCAAAAACCTCTTCCTCATATACCCAGTCGGGAATGCCGTAGAAGTACTCTGGACCGCCATCCTTGGTGATCTTGACAACGTTCTTCTTGTCGTCCAAACGTCTGATGTACAGGTTGTTATCTTGAGTATACGACACGGCGTCGCTCTTCGGACTCCATGTGGCAAGCTGGACTCGGGCATCAGGCTTGCCAGGGATGAGCGGCTCAGCCTCTTGGGTCTCAACATCGAGAATAAAGTAGATGGCGCTGAAAGAGTGACGCCAGTTCTTCTTCTTCTCGACACCGAGCAGGACCTTTTTCAAGTCGGGGCTAGGTTCGTTCCACTGGGGAGAATATTGGCTTCCGTCGTAGGTAAAGTGGTTCTCCTTCATCAATGTGCGTGACTTGGAGGCCTTGATCTCTGTATCGATCGGCGCTCTGGTTTCCTTTTTGCTTCGGATATCATCCACAACAATGTATGGCTTCTCGCTCGCTCCAACCTCAAGCAACAGACCATCCTCTCCCTCAGGACCAGCGATCCAGCTGATACTATGCGACTTGGCCTGCCAGGATCCATCGAAGAGTTGATCCATCGTGACGGCCTTTCCTGAGCCTCGCGACGCAGCATCAGGATCGTGTTCAGTATCGCTCGCGTGATGATGTGCACCAGAGTAGAGGAATATGCCCAGACCCACGAGCCAGCATGCGACAAAGACGGATGCGACGATGATGAGAATACGGCGCAATCCCCTATCCATGGGCTCACGGTGCAGCGAAGCTCCAGGACCGAGGAAAGGACCCGTCTCTAGGTCGTCCTCCTCCTTGAGGGGATCATCGTCGTCGAGCGCTCGAGAATCGTCGTTATCTCTGGTAGCGTCCATCATTGTTTTCTCCTGGATCCTGTCAAACACAAGACTGGTGGTGGAAGCCGAAGAAATAGAATCGTCCGAGTATCGACGGTCGCTCACGGGACTTGACGGGGGAATATTTGAAGCCATGATTGGAGGTATATGTGTGTTGTTACGCGAATTGGTACTGGCGCATGGTGCGGTGTGGGCGGAACGAGCGTCGGAGATTGATGGGACTAAGTTGAATAACGAACGATAGGCTATGAGAAGGCAAACAATAACTTGGCAGGCAGGGGAATCAGCGATATGAAAGAAATGAGGCGTCAATTGGATCTGTATTTGGTTGTCAATAGGTAAATAGCGTAGTGTAGGTGCTAACGTGAGGGATGGATGGTCATGGCTGGGTCTGAGCTAGGGTCGTGTCAACTTGTCGCATTGGGAAAATCCTGATGACGTAAGCCTGGCGAAGTTAGTTGGGAGTGAAGTCAATAGTCCTTTATTTTATTAACTGCCTACTGCCCTGATACAATAACTAACTAACTATTAAATAACTTCATTTATGGTAGAGGTGTCTGTTTCTATCGTGTTGTTTCCATGAAATGATACATCATCTTTGAAAGGTGAGGCTCCCTCCCGGCTTATTATCCCGGACTCCGAATCCCGTATGCGCCCCACTGTTGTCCGGGCCAAGAATCTGGGGTATTTGAACTGGAGACAAGAGGTAAACGAGCATGCATTGAACAGTAACAAAGACTCAAATTAATTCCAATGGCAATTCGAAATAATCAAACTCCAACACTACAACCAATACATAATCTCATCATAAAGGGTATCCTCATAAACACACAAGTCTCCTCTACTGCGTCAACTGCGGCGCCTCCACACTCTCACCCTCAATCTTCTCAACCACACAAGCCGTCCCATACGCACTCGCCTGCGCAAACCCTCCAAGATCCCCCGTCTCAAAGCGCAGACAAATAATAGCATTACCGCCTCTCTTTTTCGTCTCTTGCACAACTCGACTGATGGAGTCGTTGCGGCAAGAGTACAGCATCGACGTGAACCAGGTTAGTTCGCCGCCTGCCATGCTCTTGAGGGCCATGCCGATACCTGCGGCGATGTTGCGTGAGCGCACGGTTATGCCGTAGACTGCGCCGAGAACTTTGGTGATGCGGTAGCCGGGGAGGTCCATCATTGCTGGGATGTGTTAGATATGGTAGGTTTGAGTGTAGGTAGGGGAGCTTACTCGTTGTGATGCAATTGTCAGTCTCGGTGAACTATTAATGTCAGTATAATTGCTCAGTACAGCTATCCAATTCCATAGTACTTACGCAGTGCAAGTCGGACACGTGAGGTGGAATATCCGCGACCTCGTCATGGTTCTTCTTCTGGTCCTTTGCTGATCCAAAACCGACCATCTTGGCGTTATATATCAGATTGTATAAGTGCAAAAGATACCAATTATCGTGCAAAAGTGCAATTCAGTAACACACAATTGAAATAGTAATTATTTAATATCATACACTCCCTTTAGAAATCAAGGAACCAACACCCTTTATATACTCATCACATAAATTCATTTCGTATTGCGCATTCCAGGCTGAAGCTAAACAACGCCTGGCTAATGGGAGGTGCCGTCTTAGCTGCATGTATTTCCCCGCCAACAATTCTCGCATTCATCGTATCTGCCGCCTGCTAATGATCTGACCTCTAATATGTCATGATATCATTTTCTGCCTCCAAGTAAGCCTGACGTTTCGTTAAACCCGCCTTTGGTGGCTGTGCCGTGCCGTTCAGCTTACACGTGATGATCATCTGCCTCACAAGGCTTTCAGATGCTTATTGCTTTTTCTATCATATCATCGAGGTTTTTATTGTGTGTGGAGGCATTGTATGTACAGATGTCTGGGCTGGCAATTGCCATGGCTCCAACCAAGACTGTGAGGGTAGGGAAGAATGTCTGAGTAAACTAGAATTATAGGGCCTATCGAGAAAGTCGTACGCATAATATATACTCGTTCTTCATACACTCATCATAATTCAACAATCAAGAGCGAAAACCACGGCTTGACCTCTTCTTTGCAGCCTTCTCAGCAGCTCTCTTTCTGCTACCAAACTTCCTGACACGCGCAGCATCGCGGGCGTGCAGCATGACAGCACTTGTGCCACGACGTCGATCATTGGTCTCGGAATCAGTAAAGTTGCACTCGGGTCGAGTGAGTCTGTTGCCAAACTCGTCGACAGCCCAGATCAAAACACCATTGGTCCACCCAAAGCCCTCGACAACTTCGTACTCACCACCACCTCCCGCGACACTCGTTGCGTTATCCGCGTACTTCTCAAACATGATGCCTTCTGCTCCCTTGGCTGCTGTCTGAAGTCTGGGCATACCCCGAGTCGATCCACCCGTTGCACGCCAAGTACAGAAGGTTGAGTCCAAGTATCGCTGTCCAAGACGAAGAGCCAGCTTACGGATCTCGATGAAGGACGGATCCATTATGCCAAATGTTGGAGGTACCTTTTCAAGTCCCGCCATGAGAATGTGCATCAGTGGAGGCCAGACGCTGGGCTGATCCCACTGCTGCCCCGAGTCCACGTTGCTTGCAGGAATACCACCTGCGCGAGTGTCAAGGTAGTGGGCAACACGCTTGTAAGCAGTGAGCACGGCATATGGGTTTTTCTTGAGGTAATCGGGAGCAGCACCCAGCCAGAAGGGATAGAACTGGGTAGGGCTGAAGAAGACCTGCTTTCCCTTGGGAGCACCCTCCTTGTCGATCGATGCAGTGCTATTGTCGGTCGGGTAAAAGATTGACTGGGCTTTGGAGGTCAAATTGTAGTCGAAGTAGCTCCAATGGGTCTCATTCCACATGAAAGCGTGCATGGCAAAGCTGCGATTGGCCGCGACCTCACGCCATTGTTGGCTGGCGCTGTTGTTACCAGTCTGTTCGTAGAATTCCGCAATGGCCATCTCGTTTCCGTACAAGATTGAGTTGAGATCAACAGGAATGATATTTCTGGTGTTGAGATATCGGAGAGGGAAGTAATTATCCCGAATAGCATCATCCGGTCTAGCAATCCACTTGACTGAATAGTCAAGACCACTCTCAGCACCGCTAGCGAGATTGGCGTACAAAGTTTCCTTTGTCTTGAAGTTGAGCTCCTCGCCTCCGGAGTAAACTTCACCAGATTCTGAGTAGTAAGACTTGTTGTTCGCAGTGACATAATCCTCGCGGTACGACTCGGGTCGTGGCCGAGTGTTGGAAACGTTGTATCTGTAGGCCATGTTAGTCGCAAAGCTAAACAGGAGTGTTGGTGCCCATACGTGTTTAGGTAATAAGTCTCATTGTTAATATATACCGGAACTGAGCGGTTGTTCATAAAGAATTCATGCTCCTTCTCAAGAAGAGGCAGGGCACGCTCCAGAATGTCAGTATCATTAGTGTGCTCGATGTAGGCCTTGATCATTTGGGACAGCAGTGGCGGCTGAGATCGGTTGAGGTAGTAGATACGAGCACCGTTGGGAACAAATCCGTACGTCTCGACAAAATCGAGGAAGTTCTCGATGGTGTTCTTTGCGATATCAATAAACGAGCCTCCAGTTCGGAGGAGACCCAAGATAATCCAATAAGAGTCCCAGTAGTAGGGCTCACGGAAACGACCACCTGCAACGACGAAAGAACGGTTGACAGGGATGAAACTATTGGGACAGTCGGAGCAGTTCTTGGAATCTTGATCATAGCGACGAGTCAGATCAGGCCAAATGTCGATGACCTTTTGTGTGAACTCCTTGATGACGGTATCGTTGATTTTGTCGAGGAACTTGGGATCCGTCTCGAGCTCATCCTCGGGGACCTCCTCAAGCTCATTACCAGCATCCGCAAAGTTTTCCTTGAGGAATTCCGTGAGAGCCGAGTTGTTACGGAGCGGCTTATCAAGTTTGCTGAAAGATTCCTGGATTTCGCTCAGAGAGCGAATAGCCGGCCTATAGTGAATAGGTTAGTGTCATGATGATTGCATGACAAGTTGGTGGGTAGGCTACTTACATATCGACAAAGGTTTTGGAGTCACTAAAAGGCTGTGCGAGCTCAACCTGTTCGAGGATGTCTCCATGACAGTAAATTGGCGAGTCGCAGGGTGCAACGACTGTGCCGTTTACATACAGAGCAGATACGGTTGTCGCGGATGCAGCCAAAGCCGCAGCCAAGTATCGTGGAGACGGCATCTGGATTCCTCCTGGATAAAGCTACTAGTAATTGTCAATTGAGTAGTAGAATACAGAACAAAGATATAGAAGAATAGAGGGATTAAAGAGAACATATATAGTGAAGAGAAACAAAGGCTGTGATTCGGCCAAGCAGGCAGAATCGAATCATGACATGATAGTTGGTGAACAGGATTTGACCTTGTCATGGGTTTAGGTATTAGCCTGTAAGCCAAGAAAGGAAGTCGGGGCAAGAGCTGAGGTTAAGCTTGACGATCATTTGCTATTGTCCCGTTTCTCACCTCCACTACGAGAATGTGTACGCAGTGATTCCCCATTTTCAAGGTTCATGGGATTCGTTCGCCAAGAGGTTGGCCCATGTCCAACTTTTGAGGCATCATGATAATGCCAAGACGATACTCGGTTAACCATGAGCTTCCCTTCTTTCTCTGTTACTCAATTGAATATATATTTCTTAATTATTATATATCAAAGCATTAATGAACCACAACATGAGCAATTGCATGTAAAATCAGCTATTTCATACCCAGTCAGTGACGTGATCCTACCCAGACGCCACAGAATAAACAAACCAAACGTGGAGAAACGTCTGCATCTAATCCCTGTTTCTGCTGTATCCCCCGCACTCTATTGTCTTAGCTTCGGCATCATTTACACTGCTTGCACCAATATTTGACCGATTGGTTCGTGACGTCAAAGAAACAAGCAGTTGAAATAACTGACTGACAAGCCAATAATCACTACCTAACGTCCCGTAAAGTGCGGAATTAATCATGTCAGTGGCGTCCTTGGCTTGCCCGTTGAAAAGGGTTATTCATTGTCAAACGGTGATATCGAAAATACTTGACTTTCGGTGTAGTAGGACCGAGAATCCACGTGAGGCTTGTGGTGGAGGGCATCGTCAGCTATTCTCTCGGCAATTCCGTCAAATATCTTGACACCTGCCTGAATGGGATCTCAAATTGAAGCTATCAAATACAGTTTCTGCAAACTCGTCGATCATGATCCTAGTCTTGGCGCTGATCCAGAAATTGACCAGACAAAACTGTTGGTGACTAACACCTCCTCCAACCTCGATCATAGGAAAGAGTCTCATAGGAGAGTTTTTTAATGACTGGAACGTCGTCATGACAGCTCATTGAAAGTAGCATCAGAAAGGACAGGTTCTATAGCGAATATACACTATTTATTCATCATCCCGTCTAATTTATTGAGTCACATATACACTACCCTTTCCAATCTTTTGCTGAGCACCCGAATCTCCACTCTCACCAAGAACCTTTTCAAAAACAACCTTCAACCTTCGCAGAACTTCCTCCCCATTTTGCGCAACTTGATAGTGCGTCACCAAGCGGTTAGACATAAACTTGAGCCCAATCTCTGCGCCAATCTCAATGAACCGCTTCAAACTACATCCTGTAGCCTTGAGATCCAACCAAACCATATTGGTCTCTGTCGGCTCTTCGACCTTTCCTCCCATGCTCGTCCAGAGGTCATCCACCTTGCGTGCCATCTCATGGCCAGCCTTGAGAGGTCCATCTTGACCATCAGGTGACTTACCAAACGTCTGCTCAATGGCAATGCGGCCTGCAGAGGTGAGGACACCAGATTGTCGAAGACCACCACCGATAGACTTGCGGACCCAGCGAGCATGTTTCAACGTAGCTTTAGGGCCGACAATAACACTTCCAGCAGGAGCACCAAGACCCTTGGAGAGACACAGACTGACGGTGTCAAAATAAGAGCAGTATTCAGTCAGAGAACCTGCCCCAGAGACAACAGCTTCCCAAAGCCGTGCTCCGTCAAGGTGTAGCTTGATGTCGTGCTCTCTGGCAAACTCGGAGATGCGCTTCACCTCGCTGAGGGGCATCACCATACCATGTAGGGTGTTCTCGAGACTGATGACACGAGTAGGACAACTGTGAACATCATCGTCTAGGGTGACATTCTCCTGAATCTCCTCAAGTGCCATGTACCTCCCATTCTTAGGGACAATGGTTTGTATTTGAGCACCTGTTAGATTTGAAGTGCTGTAGAAGCGTCAGTCACATATAATTATCATTTTATCCACAGGTACATACCCGCCGGCCTCGGAGGTAAAGATGTGAGCACGGTAATCGCAGAGCACCGAGTAAGGAGGCTGTGTGAGAAGTGACCGGAGAGCCAATTGGTTTCCCATGGTACCCGAAAGGACGAAAAGACCAGCTTCTTTTCCGGTGCGCTCTGCAACATAGGCTTCAAGGCCGTTTGTGGCGGGGTCTTCTTGGAAGACATCATCCAGCAGGGAGCATGAGGAAACAGCCTCCAGCATAGCTGGTGTAGGAGTTGTCACCACATCACCTAAATGTATTAGAGATTGGCAGACTCAATTGATGTGTATTCACATACTGCGAAGATCAAAGGCTGCAGGCCCTTTGGCACCGAGCCACGCGCTATGAGGCATCTCCGAAACAGCGTCTCCCATGGTCACAGAAGAAGAGGTAAATGTGCGTTGCAAAGGGACAATTGGGGGCGATTTTGCAAAAGACTGAACAGCAGGTATTAATATAGGTCGACGAGGACAGCAGCGAATTGCCAAAGATACGGTAAGTAGTCGAGATGAATAATTCATTCTGATAGAAGAGCGAATTAGACACACTCACTCGTGCAACAACATCTCCGCATCGGAATAAATAAAGTCAAAGTTAGGGCGTCACTCCCCACAAAACATGCAGATAATGTGAGGGGAAACTCCGAGTCTTGGCCGTTGAAGGAGCCGATGCCGCCCCGTCTCGGCTCCGGTAGCGATATGGAGCCTCCCGCACTTCCAGGGTCTACCGTTCCATACCAACGGTGCTTATTTCCGGTTATTAATTGCGTCAATGCATTCTACAGATCAACAGTAGGTCATTTATGTATGACGAATTGCTTAGAAATAATTGTATGGGGTCCAGGGCTTGAGTGTCGTCTTAAGCTTAAAGGGAGTAGGGCTTCTTGTGTTACCCAATACATAGGCACTATACCAGGTCGCAAAAGTCTGTATTGTTATTACTTTATCATATAGATTAGGTACAACTTAAATTCTCTTCTACCTATGGCATCCAATTGGCATCAACTACTCTAATTAGCTTCTAGAATATATTATCCAGCCAGAAAAAAATTCTTCTGTGGTATGGTACGACAAATACCAAAACAGCCCCCCTTGCAACCCGACAATCTACGAATATTCCACGTGGAAACAGTACTAACCTTGGATATTAAATTACGAATGTCACGCATCCCTACCATCCCTGAGAATAAATACCATGTTTGGTTACATATCAACAGGAGCCCCAAATATCTTGATGCCACCAATGCTTATCAGTGCTCGGCTGCCGGCACTCAATAAATTGCCGGCTTGATAGTCCTTCGGCGCCAACCAATAAAGTCTGACTTTAATGTAGGTCGCATTGACTACAATTGTGTAACGGAAAGGGTCTGACCATTCTTCATCAGAGGCTGAGGCGTCCTGTAGTTAATGATTAACGTATTAGTGGCTGGTTCTCGAATCCTTCTTTAGGCACGATGCCGTGATTACCGATTCATGGCTACCTCGTGGTAGGACCTTATTAACTTAGTAGTCCCTATGTCGCACGTACACTCTATTTCTCACTGTCCTTCGTTTCTCTCTGTATTTGTGCAAAAAATACCATAATGACGAGCTACATGCCTCGCCGTCTTTTCCTCTTGTTGATACCCCTCCTCAGCGTGGTTGTGTTACTCTCGAAACAACCTTTCTTCGATCGTTCTCACATTCATCGCATTACAGATACAGATATCAGAATATCACTCGGACTTCCGCGACTCAACTTTTCAAGATCTCATCACGAATATTACGCTTCAGATGCTGCGCGCTCGTTATGCGCCTCCCACGGTTACACCATCTTCAAACCCGAACCCGATGCGCCAAACGGTCGCCGCAAGATATATGACCTATTCATGGTCAACACAGAGTTGGACTTTCTCGAGATTCGACTAAAGACCCTGTACGATTATGTCGACTATTTTGTTATCGTCGAGGCGCCTCTCACCTTTCAGGGCGGCCCTAAGAAGCTTGTCATCCACGACAACTGGGCTCGCTTTAAACCCTATCATGACAAGATGATATACCATCAGCTCGAATATCCGGCCGATTTCAAGCCTCTTCGTCACTGGGATAGAGAGGACTTGCAACGCAACGCCATGTTTGAGCAAGTCTTTCCAAAGCTCACCGGCGCGCAAACTCCCACCCCAGGCGATGTCATTCTGGTTGCCGATGTCGACGAAATTCCTCGCCCAGCGACAATGCTACTTCTTCGAACATGCAATTTCCCACGTCGTTTGACCTTATCATCGAGGTTCTACTATTACTCCTTCCAGTTCCTCCACGACGGACCAGAGTGGCCATTCCCACAGGCGACCTACTACCAAGGCATGCACAAGACGATACTACCCGGTAATCTGCGAACCGGCGATGCAGGAATTCCTCTGCTGCGCGATCTAGAAAAGGGCACATTATCCAATGCTGCTTGGCACTGCAGCTCGTGCTTTTCGACCATGGATCAGTTTCTAAATAAGATGGCTAGCTTCTCGCATGCATGGATGAATCATGAGTTCTTCCGCAGTCGAGATCGCATAGCTAATGCCATACGTCAGGGTATTGATTTGTGGGGACGTAAAGAGAATACGTTTACGAGGATTGAAAATAATATTGATCTTCCGGCATGTTTGCTTGAGGATCGGGAGAGGTTTCGATATATGTTGGATCGAAGTGGAAAAACAGCGGGGTTTTCTGATTACCCATGAAGATATCTCTCATGGCAGATGGTAATGAGAAACAGGTCTGGGCATAGATTGGTTTAATTATTAAGTACCTACCTAGTGTGGGTATGAATGCAGTTATGAGAGTCAAGATACCCTTTCAGTTGTGAAGTGTTTCAGCCTTCAACGTCCAATTTTATCGCAGTGACTTTGACCCCAAAACTGGTTGGCGTGCTGTCGTCCTTGTGAACGAAGAGACCTCGGTTACTGATAGACATTTCGTCTGTATGTATCAGTTGAATGTGTTTCTTTTTCGAAGTAAAGTTCTTTCCATTCTGGAAGAAAGGAGTCACATTCGCACAAATACCAAGGGGGAAGGAATGTGCTGAAAATAGTGGCCCTGTGACGGCAACAAACTTCTTCCTACCTGACCTTAGGTCCTCACTTGCCCAACTGCCAAAAACTATTGAGAATCCACCCTTGGGTAGATCTAACTTCTCTCGATCATCTTAACTCACGATCCAACGACAACGACTTCCAGCTTCTGAGATCAGCCATTGTCTGAGCGGCGGTCAAGTCACATCACTTTCCAATCGCCAGCTGATCATGACCATGAAAATGTCACTTCGTCAGCAGCTATTCAGCCAACTACCTACCTAGTCATCCAGTCACGATAGCCTCAGAGTCAGCTCCCAATAAGCAGCCCAGGGTCAGGCACATCAGGGGTCCAAAAGTCATTCGGGCGTGTGAGCGAGGTCCATTTGCAGAAAAGCCATGGCCTAGCGCACCATGGTCGATTCGCTCACAGCTGTTGATGGCGCTCCAATAAGAAGCCCGAGTCCACCTTTTCCCAAACCTCGAATTCCAGTTCATTTCCGTTCGTGGAAGTCATAATTTCGACCCTTTCCCACACGGGAATTTCTTCCTTGTTTCCATTCTTGCTTTTCTTCAAACCATAAACACATCATTGCTTTTTTGTCCATTGAGGCCCTCATCACTCACTTTTTGCACGTAGGTTGCTCACTTGCGCGGTTTGTCGAACCACCTTCGCACTCCGTCTCCACCCCCGTACCGATGTAGCCCTCCGCTCCGCCTCCGTTCACGTTCACCGCCGTCCCCGTCTGATCGGAGCTCCCGATGGGCTGTCCATGCCATGAGGACCCGAGTCCAGCATGATCCCATTGCAATCCTTCGGCTTGTTCAACGACCGAAACAGCATATTGCCCAATTTCCTTTCAAACCAACATATTTTACTATTTAATATATTCGTTAGAACGGTCAACGCTCCTCGCCTATCAGCCGGCCTCTTGAGCCATGATTGTAACACGATAAACCCTCCGACTTGCAATACTCCGACTTACATTACGGTACTTGACCCAGAAAGAAAAGATACCTACCTACCTATCCGTCGGAAATAACGCACACCCACAAGACCTACAGATATTCAAGTGACCATCTAGGAAAGGGTCCCGTTCATCGGAAGCACCTGGCCGTTCAAGAAAACGACAGCACCCAGTCAGAGACACCCACGATATCCTTCCCTGCTGCACCTCAGATCCTCACCAGTTCGTTCGTTCGGTCGGGGGGTGGATGCAGGCGGGAAGGCTATGCGCTGCGTGATGCGAGGCGGGATTGACAGGGCGAGGGAGCCACTGCAAACTGGCGTGCGGCGCTTGTCAACTGCAGCGATGAGTTGGCCAACGCATCAAGTGGTCCGTGTGTAGCCTCCTAGAGTTTCCCTCAACATCCCCCTCTCACACATCTTCTTTCTTTCTTTCTTGAACCACAAACTTTTTTATTCTTTCTAATATATCTACTCTGATACTATTCTCCAGCTGTTGTTTTGCCTGTTGGCCTTTTCTCTGCCGCCAAAAGCCTCTTGGTTGTGAAATAGGGTGTTGATAAGTATCCACATCCGAGCATCACCTGAACCTCCTCCGCCTCACATTGACAACTCGGCCCATGTCATCTGGGACAGTCGATTCTTGTTGAAGAGTCAATCTGCTCAAAACTCGTTCAAAACTTGTCAAATCGACTCGACAACTTGTTATTTCATCAACCCATATCGCCTGTTCAACTCAGAACAGACACTTACATCACCCTTGGACTCACAGAGCACATCTGATTTCTACACACAAACATGGATCTGGATCTGATTCCTAGTCTATCAACGCACGCCTCTTTCCGTCAGCCAACATTCGAAACCTTGATCAAACAATTTCATAACGACATAATCATTCAGTCATCAGCCGTTTCTAATCAGCCGCTTGCAGATTACTTACACAAGTCGTGGCCGACGACTGCCCATGCTTTACTCGATCAAAGTATGTCTCAACTAGAAAAACAACATCCAAGAATCATATCGTCATCATCGCCAACAGCAGCAGCAGAAAAAACAGCGCCATCAACCATGGTAACAACACCCCCCAAGGTCCAATAAATAACAACAGAAAAAGCAGCGAGAAATGGCAAGCGCCAATTCTCATATGCAAAGCCGGCGTTCCTTGGAAAAGACCTTTTCTCCTTTCTAGCCAGTGCTGGATTTCTTCCCCAATGCAAAATTATGCTCCGTCCAATATAAAGAAAAGAAAGTGCCATGGGATTCCCAGACCTGGATAATGGCGGCATGAGAACAGCGAAGAAGTCTTCGAAACAACTGTAAAAAGCCGCCCATGGACCAACAGGTACCTGGAGAAATCATGAGCTCGTGAGAGAGGAATTTATATATGTTTGCCCTTGGTCTTTTCACTCGCTTTGCCACCGAGTCAGCCTTCTGCTCTGTCTCGACCCCAACTCAAGCAAACGGAGGTTCTTGCCTGGCAGTTATTGGAACAACTAGCACAGACCTGGACGCCTTGTTTCCTCTCGAATTAAACGATGTGGAAACATCCTTGGGCAGGGGTGTTACAGCCACCATGCCAGCGATACTTTTGCGCTGGTTATGGGCGCGTGGCATACTTCATTAGAAACTCGACTACTGCGTCAAGGTTTGTCTCTTCTTTGGCGCTGATACCATAGCAGCACACCTCACGACCGCGTATGCTCTTCAGGTCTAGTTCGTCAATCAACTCATCCACCGAAAGCTTGTCCGGAAGATCAGACTTATTCCCCAGGATGAGAAGCGGAATACCCTCAAGCGACTTGCGGCTCATAAGATCATGAAGCTCTTCCTTGGCTTGAGGAATCAGAGGAGTGTCGGCAATATCCACGATAAAGACGATGGCACTCACACCCCGGCAATATCTCTCCCACATGGTTCGAAATCGGGGCTGGCCACCAATGTCCCAGCATTTCAAGGTAACATGGCCACGCTGTACCTTTTTCATATTGAAGCCGACGGTGGGAATGGAGCTATGCAGCATCTGGAGTTAGCACCTTGGACCTCATGACGCATTTATTTCAGACGCCTAAATGACAGCAGAGAATTCGGGGAAATATATGACAAGGGCCATTGTTGGGAATCGCTTACTCGAGAGTGAATTCACCGCCCTAGAAACGCGACAGTCAGCTACAAGCGGTCAAGCGAAAAAAACGAGATGCCGAAACTTACAGCGAGAACTCGCAATAACGAGGTCTTTCCAGCATTTTGCAAGCCAACCATCGTCACTTCCATCTCCATGGCCCTGCGAGTCATTATCAGTACATAGGTTCAAAGGCTGTCGCATTTATGAAGCAGAACGAGCAGCGGAGGAACCAGCAGCTGCTCTGAAAGCAACGCACGATCACGGCTACTTACCAAAACATACGCATCAACCAATTGTAGACCCTTTGGAATAGACCTGCCATATTTACTATCGGGCCACAGAAGACGCTGGTCGGGCTGCGGCAGGCGCTCGGGTGAAGGCGGGGGTGCTGATTGGAAGAGCACTATAGCTTGTCGCGAAGACGAAGGAGAGAAATGGTGTTTGTTTTGGGAGGTTCCCCTCGTGGGCAGAAAAGCGCAAAATGTGTCGGATTCGCGAAAGATGGCAGAAGAAGTGGTGGGCGGGGTGTTTTATGGGCGGACAATTCTTGTCGGTGCTCAGATGCAGGGTCGTCGTGGGTGGTTCAAGGTGAGGGACGGAACAGAGACGAGCGAGCGAGCGAGCGAGCAGCGCAGGGCAGCAGGATGGCGGTTCAGGATGAAAAGCGACTTGTATGACGGTGGCAAGCGACGAGTAACATCTGCACCTCACCTGCAAAGTCGTGCGCGCCAGCTTCTGGGCGTTTGGGGACAAGGTCGGCGGCGGCGTCGGCGGCGGGTTTGGACGGCGATGGATGGAAATAGTGAAGGAGGAGAGGCTCGTGGTGCAACGACGGAGGAGCAGTACCTAGATTGGCACAGGTGACGCCTAGGCGGAGGCACAAAAAAGGGCCCCACCTGGGACGAGATGACGGCCGAGACAGTCGATAGAGACGCCAGAAAGGGCACCCAAAAGACAGCAGCAGAGGCCACCAGAGAGACCACCAGAGCGCCTTTGGGGCCTTGAGGGGGCAAGGAATGGGGAAGTGGTGGGAACGACCCGTGCCTGGCGGCGCAGGTAGCGTAGCTTTTAGCGCAGATGCAGCGCCAGAGGAGGCCCAGAGAGGTTACCGAGATATAATTGTTGCTGCAGCAGGTTAACTCGAGGTGTAAGCGCGAATATGAATGGATCCCAGCGCAGGTCAAGCAGGTACTTAAGCGATGGTGAGAGTACCTGTAGCAGATATCCCACAGTTAGCTAGGTGGTAGCTAAGCAAGCTACCTTGGGTATCGATCGTAGCGGTAGACGAGCTCTCCAGGGCAGGTCGGGAAGCCCAAGGTAAGGTAAAGCTGCAGTGGTGCAGGGATGAGCAGTACGCGGGAGCGCCAAAAAAGTAGTGATTGGGGACTTGCAAGTCGTCGCGGGGTGTTGTGACATTCCAATCTTCAATCACCTGGTCCAGCCAGAGGTGGGTTAGGCGCTTCGACTTCTCATTCGCTTGAACAGAGTCGAGAGCTTGCTTGAGTGGAGCGATGATCGACCAGGGCACGCAGGGCTCCAGGAGACCAGGACTGTGTCGACGTCAGTGCTCAAGTCAAGTCAAGCCCAGGTTTGCTTCTGGGGCGCCTAACGCTGTTGTGTATTTAATCCCCTACCTAGGGTCCTTGTCGCTGGCTGGCGGGCAGGGCAGGGCAGGGCCGAGCAGAGCGGTTAGAGGTGTGATGTGCCGGCGGATAGTGGGGATGGATGAATGAAGGTTTTTTTGAGATTGATATAGGTATTGTCTTGCTTTGTTCTTTCTTTCTGTCTGCTTGACGGTTAGCTGCAGGGTCTTTACAGAGCGGGAGCCGGCAAATAAACCGATCCCATGGGTTAAGTGTCCAAGGTGACAACGTTGGCGATCGATACCAGATCTGCCCAAGGTAACTCACTCTCAACTGACCTGGTCTTGCTCCTGGCTGCAAGGCTGGTAACAGATCTTCCCAGCAATGCAGCTCACTCCGGATCGTATAATGCTGTCTCAAATACGGGCTTTTGGCTGCTTGAACGTTGTGTCGCAATAGTTAATGCATGCAGAGAAACTGCGGGCCAGCCACGGACAGCCACAAGCAAGGTGTTGATAACGAGATAATGGGTTGGGTGTTTGACGACGAATCAAGGATATCCACGGGCTTTAACCCGAGACGTTGGTCAGAGCACTATGTTATGCTTTTAAGCCTCGAAACTGGTGGAGTAGTAGGTATTTGGAAACAGCAGCAAGGTGCCCGAGGTGTTGTAGATATGAGGTGAGGTGAGCCACATATCACAGTGGCATTGGCGTTACCTCAAGATGACTAGGGGAATGGGAAAGAAAAGGTCATGGGGATTACTGCATGGAATTACTCTTTCCTCCGTAGGTACACAAAGAGAGAAGCACAAATTGCAGTAGATCAGGCTTTTTTTCACCTGCAATTTGAGGTACCTAAACTAAATGACGACTCACCAAAGCCTTCATCTCCAACACCATCTTTCATATGTATGTATGTAGGTACCTATTCGCATCTTACCTACATGTATGTACTGTCATGCAGATTGGGCTGCATTTGCTGCAAGCATCGGCGTTCAGGACTTGATGATCCCAGCTTTTATTCGTGTAGTGATTGGGAAGCGTTCGCTTTGGGCTGCAAAACGGGTGTGTCTTGTCATCCTTATTCCTCGTGGAGGTGGCAGCCAGGCCTTGTCTTACTCCGAACGTCTCGCGTGCTTGACGTCTATCAAGGTATTTGTCTCGTTCTTTGGCCCCCGGTGGAAATAGTAGTTGTTAAAAAGTGCGGCTCAAGGGACTGATCACACTTCCAGATTAAATCTCGATATATTTGTTAAAAATAACCCGATTTTATAACCATCTTCAAGATCCCGAACCTCGTCTTGACCCCCCATCTTCGACTTACACAGTCAGCGTCGTACCTAGGTAAGTTATTCCCCAGGCACCAGCTTTAGGCCTTCATGCTCTACAAGCGGTGATTGGCAACACAAAGGGGCCAAAGTTTCTACTTAGCATGCCTTGTGACTTGGGAAACGGTTGGTAATTCGTCATCATTCTCGTTTATTATCGCCTCTAGCTAAAATCTTGAAGCGATGTGATCTTCTGCTTCTTGGATGCTGCATCATGAGAGCTTGGTTCCGCAAAGCTCGGATCGTCGGATTGTTGACTTTTTGAGATACTTCCATTTGACTGAATTGGAATTCATTCTTTAGGATATTGAAAAAAGATTTTGAGTGCTTCTACAACCAAATTTAGATTGCACTCGAATTACTTTGATGGACAAGGTAGAATTTATTCCGCGTTCCATGATGCTTGTTCTTCATTCGCCCACTCGCAAACCCCACTTGCGATAAGATAAGAGCCATGACTAAGCCGCACTTGAACTTTTTTTCTGGCTGGGAACTTTTTTTTTCTGCGCTGCGATAGCCTCAATTCCTTTGCGATTGCGAGCGGTACTACCAACAAATCTGCCACTCCTCACTATCTACAGTGGCAAGCAATGTTTTGAAGCAGTCTCTTTTCTCTGCGATTCACTAAAACACTCTTAATTTTGGAAATCGGTCCACTGCTCAAGCACACACATCGAGTCTCGCCATCTCTTCTAGCTCTAGGTCAACATCCAGAGCACCAGTCACCATGGCACCCTCGGCCACCGATACCGAGTGGGATCACCAGTTCCATACTCTCCGCCGAGAGAACCTCTTCCGAAACCCTCCCCAGGATCACAGTGCCTATCCCGCCCTTCAATTAGCCATCAACCCTCATCTCGAGTCCTTCAATGGCCTGTTTCGCGACGATGGCAAGCCAGGCCTGCTGGCGCATGGTATAGCCGACATTGGCAGCAGAACCTTTCTAGATGGCAATGATCGCGCCGCCGCGGATGGGAAGAATATTCTTACTGTTCGATACAAAGATGTCTTCCTTCAGAAGCCCCAGGTTCCGCCTTCTAATAAGATGGCCCGGAACCGTCAAGTTTTCCCCGCCGAGTGCAGAGAACGCCATGTCACATATCGAGGAAGACTTTCAGCTACTCTGGAATACCGAATCAATGGCGGTGACCCAGTTGAATTTACTCGAGAGTTTGGCCAAGTGCCTGTCATGATCAAGGTTTGCATCCCAATCTCTGCTGTAAGAGCTTGTTGCTAACGATATCCAGTCGAACCGATGTCATCTCGAGAACAACTCGCCAGCGCTCCTTGTTGCGAGAAAGGAAGAATCCGAGGAGCTTGGAGGATACTTTATCGTGAACGGTATCGAAAAAATCATTCGAATGCTGCAGTTGAACAAGCGAAACTTTCCCATGGCTATCAACCGTCCTAGTTTCCAGAACCGTGGCCCCGGTTACACTCCCTACGGTATCATTCTCCGTGCAGTTCGCCCCGACGAAACCTCTCAGACCAACGTCCTCCACTACCTTAATGACGGAAACATGACTTTCCGCTTCTCGTGGCGCAAGAATGAATACCTCATTCCCGTCATGATGATCCTCAAGGCATTGGTTGAGACCAACGATCGCGAAATCTTCGAGGGACTGATTGGCCCCGCTGGCTCCAAGTCAACTGAGAACACCTTCTTGACAGACCGAATCGAGCTTCTTCTACGTACATACAAGTCCTACAACCTCTACAGCAAGTCAGATACAAGAGCATACCTGGGCGAGAAGTTCCGAGTCGTTCTTGGAGTGCCAGACACCATGACCAACCTTGAGGTCGGAACTGAGTTCTTGCGAAGGATTGTCCTCGTTCATCTTGGAAATGTTGATGTCACTGAGGAGCAAGATAGGGAGAAGTTCAAGCTGCTTCTCTTCATGATGCGAAAGCTTTATGCGCTTGTCGCTGGCGAGTGTGCTGTCGACAACCCCGATGCCGTCCAGAACCAGGAAATCTTGCTTGGCGGCTTCTTGTATGGACAGATTCTTAAGGAAAGACTTGACGAATTCCTCAGTGTCAACGTTCGATTGTCCCTGCGAGACTATCTTAGAAGAAACCCCAGTGTTTCATTTACCTCTGAGGAATTTCGCAAAGAATTCCCTAACAACATTTTCCGCAAGGCCAACGAGAACCTTGGAAATGCTTTAGAATACTTCCTATCAACGGGTAACCTGCAGAGTGCGTCAGGTCTCGATTTGCAACAAACAGCCGGTTTCACAGTCGTTGCTGAGAAGCTCAACTTCCTGCGATTCATCAGTCATTTCCGCATGGTCCATCGAGGTGCCTTCTTTGCCCAGCTCAAGACAACGGCAGTCCGAAAACTGCTCCCAGAGTCGTGGGGTTTCATGTGTCCCGTCCACACGCCTGATGGTGCTCCTTGCGGTCTTCTTAACCATCTTGCGCACAAGTGTAAGATCATGACTGACTATATCGACGTGTCTCATATCGCCTCTCTTGCCCAGGAGCTTGGAATCGTTGATGTTTCTTCCGCGTCAACTGATGAGAATGTCGTTGTCATGCTTGACGGCAAGATTCTTGGTTTCTGTACCCCCAAGGAGTCTGTCAGAATTGCGGACTGCTTCCGATACTGGAAGGTTGAGGGCACTCACGGCGTTCCTCAGCAACTAGAGATTGGTTACGTTCCTCCGTCCAGGGGCGGTTCTTATCCCGGTATCTACATGACCTCAACACCCGCAAGAATGGTGCGCCCTGTCAAATACCTCCCTCTTCAGAAGGAGGATTGGGTCGGTCCCTACGAGCAGCCTTACATGTCCATCGCTGTGGTGCCCCAGGAGATCGAGTCCGGCAAATCAACTCACGTAGAGATTGATCCCACCAACATGCTCTCAATCCTCGCCAACATGACACCCTTTTCCGACTTCAACCAGTCTCCCCGAAACATGTACCAGTGTCAGATGGGTAAGCAAACCATGGGAACTCCTGGTACTGCTATCAGCCACCGAACCGACAACAAGTCTTATCGCATCCAAACTGGTCAAACGCCCATTGTTCGAGCACCTCTTCACAACACATATGGCTTTGACAACTTTCCCAATGGTTTTAACGCAGTTGTTGCTGTCATTTCTTATACTGGATACGACATGGACGACGCCATGATTCTCAACAAGAGTGCCCACGAGCGAGGTTTTGGCCATGGTACCATCTACAAGACAAAGAAGATATCGCTCAAGGACGACTCTCGCACCAAGGCCACTAAGAGCGTGACCAAGGCTTTCGGTTTCGCCCCTCACGGTTTCGTGAGTGCCAACCACCAGGGTATGCTGGACGACGATGGTCTCCCGCACATTGGTCGGCTGATTAAAGAGGGAGACGTAATCTGTGCCTGGCACAGTGTGACTCCCGACTACAACGGCAAACTGGTGAACCTCGACGGCATTACGCATTATGAGAAGTACAAGGATTCGGAGATTGGTTTCATTGAAGAAGTCCGGCTGATCGGAGCCGAGTCTGGTAACGAGCCTCTGCAAACAGTGTCGATCAAGTTCCGTATTCCTCGATCGCCCATCGTTGGTGACAAGTTCTCGTCCCGTCACGGACAGAAGGGTGTTGCCTCACAAAAGTGGCCGACGATGGATCTCCCCTTTTCCGAGACGGGTATTTCTCCTGATATTATCATTAACCCCCACGCTTTCCCTTCTCGTATGACGATAGGCATGTTTGTGGAGTCGCTAGCAGGCAAGGCTGGCGCGCTGCATGGCCTTGCGCAAGACTCGACGCCGTTCAAGTTTGACGAAGAGAACACGGCAGGAGATTACTTTGGCCACCAGCTGATGAAGGCCGGGTACAACTACCACGGCAATGAGCCCATGTACTCGGGGATTACTGGAGAGGAGCTCGCAGCTGACATCTACGTCGGAGTGGTCTACTACCAGCGACTGCGACACATGGTGAACGACAAGTACCAGGTGCGAACGACGGGTCCTGTTGTCCCTACGACCGGCCAGCCTATTAAGGGCCGAAAGAGGGGTGGTGGTATTCGTGTCGGAGAAATGGAGCGTGACGCTCTGCTGGCTCACGGAACTGCGTTTTTGCTTCAAGATCGTCTGCTCAACTGCTCCGATTACTCGAAGTCGTGGATCTGCCGCAAATGTGGTTCGTTCCTCTCTGTGCAGCCCACAGTGTCACAGTTTGCGCCGGGCAAGAAGAGGGCGCCGAGCATTGTGCGATGCCGCGCGTGTGCGGTCAAGCTGGACGATTCGGAGGGCATCGACCTTACCGAGATCCAGGGCGAGATTTGGGAGGACGGCCAGGGTAACTCTTGGGTCGGCGGTGACCACACCACGCAGGTTGTCGTGCCCGGTGCGCTCAAGTTCCTCGACGTGGAGCTTGCTGCGATGGGTGTTAAGCTCAAGTACCGTGTAGACCGTGAGGATGAACCTCGAAAGGGTCCTATGAGACCGATGGCATTGGATGGCGTTCGGGTTGGAAAATAGATGGATGTATTGTGCTGATTTATTTACTTTGCTAGAGCTGTTTTATCTGGCGGCGACCTATGTACATACGCAATGATGCAGCATGTTAATACGACTATGACTTTTCAATACCCCAGGGTTTGCAGTGCTTTGGTGTATGTTTACTTGACTTCTTTCACGAACTGGTGTCCTCAGCAGCAACAGACAGTTGTCAAGGCTTCCTCACCGACTTTACTCATTCCCAGACTTACACCAAACCATCAACATACATATAACCTGCTTGATAAGCAGATGACACCAATGACAGCAACAACTCACGTAGGTACGGCACCTCGGCACCGGACAGCTCCGAGCAAACGGAGCACGGGAACGTGGACAATGGGCAGTGTGTATCTATCCATCTTGCCTGGCCTGGAAACCAAGTGATACAAAAACGTAGGGCGGCTGCGAGTAGCCGAGACTGTGGACGAATGGCAGCTTCTGAGGTGGCTGATGTTGGAAGATGAAGGAGTGTTTGTGATTCGAAGGGGAGATGTAACAAGCCGCTCTGTGAATCCGTCTGTATGCTGGCTACTTGTTGTCTCTTTGGCTGGAGACGTACACGACAACGTGGATCCTTTGCATCAGGTTAGACGCTACAGCAGATGAGGTGAGGGTGGTGTTTCTAGATAATGGCCAAGGTTAGAAGCATACCTAGATTAGTTGGTGGTGCAACAAGTAGCACACAGTACAGTCAACATAGCAGTGTTTGTTTATATATAACTGTGTCTGGACTTGACTTTTTGAGGAGGGCATTGTAATTCTCTCCTTTCTCGGAGTTGGTTAGTTATTTAAAACCCTCTATAATCCTGATCCTTTTCTCTTTGTAGGTAGGTTGGTAGGTTCAATTCCAGGCTGATGCTCGAGTAGGTAGGCCATACCTGCCAAGCAGGTGCAAGAACTGACAAACAGAATTGCCCCTTCCCAGCAAATGACAAACTCGGTTTTACATTACCTGACTAGCGTCTACTTCATTTAGGTAGACCTTAGCCTCAGATTCTTATTTACGCCTTACATACACCCTCAACCATGCAAATCCTCATCGCCTGGTTGTTGATGTTCTTTGTCGCCGTCACGGCACAGAACAGCTACAATTACGGCGTCGACGTCGACACCCTCACACGCAGACAAGATCCCGACGCCCCGATCGTCGTGAAGCCGCTGCCACAGACTCGCAATGGCACTATTCCCCTAAGACCGGAGATCCGAGAGATGAAGACGGATCGATACAAGTGGGATCTTTTCATTCTCTCGATGAGTATGTTCCAGGACGTCAGTCAGGATGATCCTGCCTCGTGGTACAAAATCGGCGGTACGTTGTGTTGTCTCGTCTCAGATAGAACGTTGGATGTGAATCGAGGCCATACCCATACTAATTGATGTCCTCTCTGTTCAGGGATACACGGCGTTCCTTTTGAATCATGGAATGGTGTTGAGGCTGCCACTGGAGCAAACCAGTCTGGCTATTGTGCTCACAATTCTGTTCTTTTTCCAATGTGGCACCGCCCATATCTGTCCCTTTTTGAGGTTGGTACATACACCTCTCTAATACTTCTGCTAACCAAGATGAATAGCAAGAACTATATCGAATGGCCAACGTCATCGCCGGCATGTTTCCTAACGGGACCGATCGGCAACCATACCTGGATGCTGCACGCGACTTTCGGATGCCATACTGGGACTGGTCAATACCTGCCCCTGAAGGAGAGACACACTTCCCTGATGTTTTTTGGAACGCGACGCTCTCACAGAATGGTCCTCGAGGGGTTCAGGATATACGCAATCCTCTGTACTCGTACAGATTTCATCCCAAAAATGCAACAGCCTTGATCTGGAGCCCAGTAAGTGCTTGTGGGTTGCACCAGAACTTAATGCTAACAATCAGCTAGCTCAAAGACTGGTACGAAACAAAGAGAGCCCCCAACTCAACTGAAAGCGAGCCAGATCCCACATCTCAAAACAACAAAGTCAACGATGCGCTTCTCGCTAGGCTGCCTGAGATCCAGCGGCGCCTCTTTGCGCTCTTCTCCAATTATAAAGATTTCAACAGCTTCGGAACAAAGGCATGGGGCGTTACTCAGAATCTTTCGACAGCCGACTCGATCGAATCTGTTCACGACATTGTTCATACCGACGGCGGCCTTGGAGGTCATATGACATATGTTCCTTTGTCTGCATTCGATCCGCTGTTCCTGCTTCATCATACCATGACTGACCGGCTCGTTGCGATGTGGCAAATTCTCAACCCAGAGTCATGGATCACTCCTATGCCAGCGGGTGAGAACAGTTTCACCACTCTCAAGGGGGACATACAAGACTCTCAGTCTCCATTGACTCCATTTTTTGCCTCTGATGACGGCACCTTCTGGAACTCAGACATGTCTAGAACGACAGAAGCTTTTGGTTATGCATATGCCGATACAGATTTGACAGGGAAACAAAAGGACGATGTTCGGCAAGAGCTACAAAAGAAACTATCTTCTTGGTGGGGAGGTTCGAGTATGGTCGGTCTCCAGGCGAGCCCGGGTGTCATGACGGACAGCGTGAGCTCTTCAACATCGCCTGTCACTGCCGCTGTACGGGTGAATATGGGAGCCCTACCCGGACCCTTCAACGTCTACTTCTTCCTGGGAGAGCCCTCGAGCGATTGTAGTCAATGGCGCTTCGACAAGAATCAAGTTGGCGGTCTTTCGTTTCCCTTCATGGGCCACAGCACTCCCTCGGACGGCATTGTATCAGGAGCTGTGCCTTTGAAGGTCCAGCCTGGAGATGTACCCAATCTTCAAACCCGTGTGTGTTTTAATTTTCGAGAGGAGGTCGAGACCAGTAATGTGGCGGGGTTGAAGGTTGATTTTGTTGGTCAAGATGACGCCTAGGTTAGATGATATGTTCAACACTCTACTAAGATTCTTAGTAAGATATCAAAGATTAGAGAGGCAATACATGGGTAGAAAGACGATTTTGATATTGCATCTTACATGGCAGCATGGATATTAATTAGTTAATCAACTACGAGTCCGAAATTGGTATGTCAAGGATGATCTCGATGGTCACCAGGTGCACTTTTGGGCACGTAGCATCAATGATACAGTTTAATCACTGCAATATACCATTATTACAGGGTTGTATATCTTTTTTACTTTACCCATTTGGAAGTGCCGAGGCTATTTGACCTGTTTTTCGGAAGTTGGAGTTGGGGTTGGGGTTGATAGCGACGATCATAGGGTTGGCGTTAGTTAGTGGCTTGACGATATGTATACCCGATTAACATTGGTCTCTGAGCAAGAGAAACTTGGCTATTGTGTCACTATTAGAAAATTGACAAGTATTGTTCTATAACCAGTATAAAAATCATGTTTTCCCAGTTACTTTCAACTCTAAAACCCTCTTCTATTCTCCCAATATCACAAAAATGACTGATGCCAAGATCCCCTCCGTTCCTCCACCATGGACCCTCAAAGGCGATATCTACGCCTTTGCATTCTGGACACCTCGTTCACAAACAAACGAAGGTCTTCCTAGCATTGCATACTCGCCTCTAGAGGGAAATTCAAGCTTTGCTAAAGATCAGAAAGCCCTCGGAGGTCTAAGCATGTTCCAGATCGTTCGGTATACAGACTCTCCTGTTGGACCCTACGATGAACTCATCCTCGCGCCGGGAACATTTGGGTACGAAAAAGATGATGAGAATGGGAGGAGGGTTAGAGGAAAGGGAGTGACGATTACGAGGATTTATGTCTCGCAGAAACATACTTGTTATAACGGAAGAAAAAGTAACGCCCCTATACGCTTGGAGTATTACTCTGTAACTAATAATTTTTTCTAGACTGGAACGTTCCCAAACATCTCGCCAGGTTTGACTGGACCGACAATCCTGACACATCTACAACCGTCAAAGTCTATCCTCACGATACATTACCTCTAGACTCAGCGAGCACCGAGTCAGCTGCGCCCGATCCAACTCCCTTCTTCCAAGCAACATTCAAGCCGATCCGGTACGCACCCTCGTTTCCCTTCCGGACGTCGTGGATCGACTACCTGGGTTTCGATACCACACTGGTATTTCCGCCTCTCCCTGAAGGGTCTGGAAGTCAGGGTGAACTGCCTGGTACTGATCGCTGGTGTGCTGTTGTTCCTCGGCAGTCTACGTCAAAGTGTATGCTGGGGTGGTTTGATGTTGAACAGCATCGAGATGAGGAGGGGAATGTGAAGGGTGAATTTGAGAACTTCTGGCCCGGTTGGTCGAAATGGCAGATGGGTATCAAGATGGAGGATGCTGTCATGGAGTTTGGTCGCCCAGAGACTTGGGAGCCTCCTAAAACCAGGTTATAAGCAATAAGAATTGGGTACTATGCAACACTAAGCAGTCACTCTTTATATGAATCAGACAAGAAAATAAATGTACTGGTACTGTTGATCATCAAAACATCTCTTTTCGAGAGACCTATCAGGGATCTGAGCTAACTAGTAGAGAGCCATGCGGTTTACTATATACGCAAGTAAGCAAATGCCTCTTTACCAAAACACCTTCAACTCCAACTCCAACGAGTGGCCGCCGGCAAATAATGAAGAACATCAACCCCGTCTCCCAGCCAGCAGGTTGCCTCTGTTGACTCTCCATATCCATCCATGCCCACCCATGTCCCTATCCCTGTTCCTGTCCGTATAAAAACCCCCAATCTACGCAAGAAACAAATCTTCTTTGAGCAGCCCACTGCTCACTCTTTCGATCCGTCCATCAAGTCATTAAACATGTCCAACATTGTCGTACACGAGCTCCTCTTATCGAATCCCTCTTGGGCAAGCTCTATGGGGTCCCCACCATCCCCTCTCAAAAGTCATAAGCTATCCGCAGATCTGGGATAGAACCAAGGGCCAGTATAGTATAGGCCTATATCGAGTAGCCATGTTGTAGCCGCTTTTTGAGCTTTACACCGGTGAATCCTATCAAGGGCTGCTTGTCTCTCGGCAGTTCGCCCTTGGAAAGTTTCATTGGTCCGGTGTGTTTAGTTGCCAGGTCAATCAATCAGAATTGACTCGAGAATCATCCAATAATGAAGACGATCAATGTTTATCAAAATGGATGTCGGCAACTTTGCAAGGATAGATCTTGCTGGAATTCACTGTGTGACTTCATTCACTCAGTAGTTCCAGTTCCTGCCTGCTTGGCCACCACTTCTCGCGCATAAAATTCGACCAACATAGTTGCATACGCTTCCAGATCTTCCACTGGAACGGCGAGTCGAAAATCGTTCAGGAGAAGAAATTGAAGCTCGAGATGATTCAGTTCAACCAGTGGCAAGCCACCAACCTATCATATTGTTAGTCTTTGCCTTGATGAGAAAGTGTTTTGTCGAAGGAATACATGCCTTTGCATATCTCGAGTTTGTATAGAAAACGTCTGAAAAGAACTTGCTTGCACACGTCACTCCCGAGATTATGAGACGGTGGATGTTGAAGCTATCGACGACAAAGTATGTCGCAGTTGAAATAGCAGCATGTTCGGTAGGCGTGGCAGCCCCCTTATGGCTACTCGTGCGGCTTGGTCGAGTTGAATCAGCCATTGCCTCGTCATCGTCATCCGCAAGGTCTGAGTCGCTCTCATCCATATCCACATCCATACCCTCGCTGCGCATATGAGCGTCTTTAGGTGAGGCTGTGCTCGGTTGCTGCGGCTGCGCCTGCCTTCGGCGCTCCTCATTCTTCGTAACCATATCATTGACACGTTCCGTCATACGGTCGAAGTATACCAGCAGGCTAAGGAATACCTCATAAGTAGTGGGGCAGTATTTGTGTATTCTTGAGAGGTAGCTCAGAATGGTGATGGCAGGGACATTCTTGCCATGAAACGCGAGAACAGAGTGGTTCAAGGACGAGATCGAGCCACTCGCATCACCAGACTGGTTGGCCTGTTGTTGATGAGTGACATTGCGCTGCATCGCATCGTGCTGCAAGTCGTTGGTGGTTGTGATTTTTGTCAACAGCGCGGCAACCATCTCGATGATATCTCCTATGGGCATGCCACTAATCTCATACTTCATTTGCTGAAGAGGCGGGTCATTGAGGATGCCGGATCCGCCATTGCCAGAGAGTAGGTCGGCACTAGCCAGACTCTGAATATGTGCTAGATCGCGAATATGGATGACAGTCTGCTCCGGCGGCTTTGACGATGCGCTGGATAGAGGATAAGAAGGGTTGGATATTTGAAAATCGTCGGATGCGGGAGATGGTTGTTGAGCAGAAGAGTTCTGAGAAGCTGGGCCGGGCCGCGAAGCGTGACCTATGGGACCAGAGTCCCTCGCGTCAGATGCCATAGACGCATCATCGGCATAAGCAGGGCCAGTTGCAGCAGCGGGCGATGAGGACGGAGGCGGGGAGGGGAAGCGTGAGGCTCCGCCAGTGGCCGACACGTGGGCGGTCTCGAGACCCGCAGAAGTAGACTCTGAAGCCGATGTGGATGTAGGCGCGTGTGACCGCGTTGTAGAGTTGTGGTTGCTGCTGCCAAAGTCGCCGAGTTCTGCTGCACGCTGGGCTCGCGGGGTGGTGGAGCGTCGCGATCGGCTACCAGATCGATAGGATGATGAAGAGTCGTGTGAGTGGTGGTGTTGAAGGGAAGGGTTGGCAATCATGGTATAAGGATGCGAGGTATCTGAAATGAAGTCGCCGATCACAGCGGCCATAACATCGCTATCGTGCGAGGGATCGCAGGTGGGTGAAGCGAGGGTCTTGTTATTAAGATAAACGGAGGGGTATCGTGTGGTCTCGCAGGTCTCGCAGAGGGAAATGCAATATCGTAAACGGCGAATAGACTGCGGGACAAAATAAAAACAAAATATTAGTCGTCAAGATCACAAATAACAAATTTGTAGAGATATATATCGCTTCGTATGACAGATGAGGGCGCGGAAAGGGTTTGAGGCAAAGCAAAATGGAGGCGATGACGATGTCAGTAGCCAAGACAAGTTGAGGAAATCGAAAAGAATCAAGCACATGGAGGGGACAGAGTGCAGTAGAGGAGGGGAGAGGATCGGGCCGGTGGAGACGCCTAAGAACCAGAACCACAACCAGGACAAGGACCAGGACAAGCCCCAACAGTGGATGCTGGAGGCTTCCTGGAGGCTGAGTGAGCAGTCACTGGACCCAGATGAGGGGAGTCCTGGTCAGCCTGACTGACTAGCAACTGGCGTCGTCCAGTGGGTGCCCAGGCGTTCAACAGCCTGCTAATGAGTGGTCCTCACTGCGCAGCAGAGCAAAACACCCGCCCCTCATCCGCCCTCGTGGGTGAGCCAGCGGGTACCAAGCGTTGGTCGAGGCGGCTGGTCGACCAGATAGATGGTGGGGTGAAGACCGATTCATTCATTCTCCCCGACAAAATCTCGGAACCGACTCAGTGGTCCATCTCCTTGGCCTGATTGGTCCATCCTCTTGTGACAAGTCAGGGTGCTTTCTTTTTTGCTTTTTACCCTTTGTTTGCTGGTTATCTGCTTTTTCTGGATTGTTCGAGGATTCCCCTGTGCAATCCACACACTTCTTTCGATTTGTCTGGCATCCCAAGACAATGGAATTCTTGTTGAGTGGGGGTGAGGTGTCATTCGTCGTCGATCGTCTCCTGTCAAGAGAATGCGGAAAAGATGTCCATGGCTTATCGTCATTCAAGACAGGAAACATGATTGCGCTTGTATGTACTCCGTACAATGACAAACAACCATGTATCGGCAAATGGATGTTTGAAATAAAGAGGGCTGAGATTGATTGAATTGCCACCCGGTCGAGATGTCGTTGAAACACGCGCGAAAGGATACCCCGTATGTTCAAGGATATGTCGCCGATAGCAACTGTAGTGGCGCTGTGAATTCGCATTCGTCCTGAAAAGCACAGGCCGACGACGTCACCACCCTGCCACCACATGTGCAGCCATCCGGAACTCGAGGTTGTCTGTCTTGTCTTGGTGGCTGACTCGGTCCCTGAGACTGTTCATCACCAACCGCCCCCCTGTTTGCGACAATTTTCTTCCTCCGTCGGGTTTCACTCAAGTTTCGCAAGCTGAAATCGGCGCTCATGTGTGCATTGAAGGGTGACAGTGTGCGATACACAAGGGTAGAAGAGATATTAAGGCAAACGTTTATGAAACCGGATACATGAAGCACATGTAGAGTGAAGCAAACATATCGCGCACTTACCGAAGGGTATGCAAATGAAGAGCAGATTCCGTTCGACCTATGTGTACAGTCGCGTGCAAAGGATTTGTAACAATACAAAAGGAGCTATCGCGCAAGTCGTATACGAATGTAAATATGCTCCTTCAGGTTTGCAGAAGGTTGAGGTTAAGTTAAAGGTGACAACTAATACCAACAGATAGAAAGCGATCGACTGCCTTAGGTAATGTTGAAATGAATTCCGGAGAAGGCGACGGAGACGGCGAGGAGCGGCTAGCGGAGCGAAGCGCAATGGCTGAGAATAAGTCCAGAGATTCGAACGATCAGCACCTCCCAAAAGAAATGATACGAGATCGACTGCCGCTTAAAAGAGTGTATGTAGAATCCGGCGCGCGCCTATGCTCTACGAGAAATGGTTCAAAGTTGAGAAATGAACCAGTCCCCGGGAATTGGTCCACGTTTGGATTCCGTTATGTCAGCCCGTCCGGTAGACTGATACCGCTAGGAAATAGCAGGCAATAAAAACGTAAGCTCCGAGACCAGTGGCAGAAAGAGACGCGCAAGCGAGCGCCTCAAGTTTTTGACAAACAACTTCAAAGTCTTGGATCAAGCCCGGTTGAGGGCAGGTGGAAAAACGACAGCGAATCGAATGACACGGCTTTGGGTGATGATTGGGCTCGGTCGACCAAAATAGACTGGTCCAGAGGCTTTGATACTCGTATGGTCCGTTCGCTGGGGCTGGTCTGGATCTGATTCTGAATCTAGCGTAGGGGTCTCACGGGTCTTTCTCCAGGTCAGGCAGTTGCTTGTCGATAGTGGCTCGAGCTCTCTCGGTGGTGGAGTTGAGATGGGATGGGTTATTGACGTCTCAGGGTATTTAAAGGTATGTAAGAAAAGCAAAGAAAGTAAAAATCGACAACGTGGATGATGGAGATGTCCGTAGCTGGTGGAGATTGGAAAAGGAGAGGGAGGCTAGGAGGGAAGTTATGGTGGTTATTTTTAATATCTCTTGGCGAGGAACAAAACGGTTGGATACTTGTTGGGTCACTCTTTCCTGCCCAAAGAATCCATCAAGTGTTTCCTTCCATCCATCTTGATTGCTTCGCTTCTTCTTGTGCTACGTGGGAAGGAACCTTTCTGCTTACTCTGAACCCGCACCTTCCCGAACAAAAGCTTTCTTAGTTATTGTAGATCAGGGGTTATGACGCCAGCAGAAAGTATAGCAGGGCTTGGAATAGGAACAAATAAATACATGTAATTAATTACACTGTCATTGTATTTCAACTTTCAGTTTTCTATGTATGTGAGCACACAGACCAGGTCTTCCATGTTCCCAAAAAAGACCCGGAGCCAAGGATTGACGCACGTGGGTACATCAGAACAACTGTAACTGATTTGACAGACACGTCCGAAGTCGTAGGAACTACTCATCTTTTCACCTCCTTGGCCATGCATGAAAGCATAAACTTGACAAACTCAAAAGTCAATCTAGGCTGGGATCTTGACTTGTACATACATGACTTATATGCAAGTTTCACAACTATTGAGAAGGACTATTTCGAGTCAGACTTCTCCTATTCACTAAGAATAGAATAAGGACTTGAACCAGTTTGTATCATTTATCAACTACAGTTATCAATACAACCAAGCTCGGTATTCGGAAGGTTATCGACCGAAGGCACATAACGGTTGGTCGATAAGAACTCTCATACAGAGTGGACAACCAAGTAATGAATACCGGTTATCTGCAGGTTGACCGTTTCGACTATAACAACTCATCACCACCATCACGCAGATATTCTATTACCCTGCAAATGCCCACGAAAACAAATCTTGAAAAAGGGTCTGCTGCGTCTTTTTCCGTAACTTCACAAGGGTCCCCCCACCGGATATACAAGTATACAAGAGGACACCGACATCGGGTGTAACCTCTCTTGGGGCTGCTGCGGTCTCACAATGCAAGAGAGTAAACTCACGATCCCTGATCCCTCGTGAATGCTCCGTACAGGAGCGATCTTGCCTCCTTTCAAAAGTGCACACGTGCCCTATCATCTTGATCAATCAGTGTCTCTGTCTTGGTAACTTGACAACTAATACACTTATCATAAGAACCTATAACGCTTCACCGCTCGCTATACAAGACGTGTTCAACATATAGTCAATAAGCACGGGCACAGGTCAACTGTATTGAACCAAACAACACTTGTCCCTCAGACACATGGCACATGTTCAGCTGAAATATCAAGCCCTGCTACACAAGTCTTGGGAGTTTCCCATTTGTTGATTCAAGTCCACTCTCCTGCAAGTCGTGATGCACCAGTTTGGGTCATCTCTTCAAGCCTCATTCTGGAAAAGCGGTGAATGATTTGGATTGCCGCTACGACTTATCTATGTAGCCCAGGCGTGAGAAACGGTTGGCTTGGCTTGCTTCGCATTGATTTTGGATGTCACGACTGCGCCCTCGTGGCTTGCAATCTGCATTATTACCGGTACCACGTTATCAACTTCAACCACAACTTTACATCTTGATGGGGCTTGGTATCTGTCCTGTTCCGCTCACATCGTATTCTGGTTCGTTTCTTGAGGCCAGCAAATGTGTTGGTTTTCTTGATCCCATTATCTAGTGTACAGCGCTTCTTGCATCTATCCTTGGCTGTTTCTTTGAAGAGTCTGGCCATATGCTCTTCATATCATCACCTCGACATCCGTCAGGGGTGTCCATGGAAAGTCTTTCCTTCGTCCATACGCCCGTTGTCATGACGGGTTTCATAGTAGCACTGCCCATGCTAAATCGGTTCTCTCCTTTCCTTACTTTGTCCTGTTGCATGAGGACTATCACTCGTGCCGCACAGCGTAGTCGGTATCGGGGAGATACAAGTGTCGGTCCGCACCGTCCTTGGTGAGGACGACCATGCGAATGACACCACCAGAGCTACCATCCCACTTGATGGCCTCCCTCAAGGCTCCCTTGACGAAGTTGACTGCATCATCCTTCTCCATACCCTCTCTCCAGTTGGCGTCACAGTAACCGTAAATGTAAGTCGATCCGGAACCACCGATGGCATATGATTGCTTGTGGAGGGAACCGCCCAGAGGAATGGAGTAAACTTGACCACCGAATCGCTCATCCCAGCCGGCAATGATGAGGCCGGCACTGTAGACGGTCATTAGCATCCAATTCGAAATGAGGGAGGAATTATCAAAACGTACGACAAGCGATCTTTGTTGGCGTAACAAATCTCCTGGAAGATCGAGGCAGCGGTCTGTGTCATGGGGGGCTTGCCATTCGTCATGGCGAAGAGTCCAAGCTGGTATTGAACAATGTCGGCAACAGCCTGGGTATCGGCGGCTGAGCCAGATCGGCAGCACCAGATGGTGTCGTGTACTCTCGTCAACTTGTCTGTCACTCGGTTTGCGATGTAGGCACCGGTCGTTGTTCGCGAATCCGCACCTGACAAAACCCGTTACTAAATGAATCTTCGCCAGGGTATTGAATGCCTACCCAGAATGACACCGTCCTTGAAAGTAACCGCCATGCTGATGATATGTTAGGCTATGTCGTTTGCATCATGAGGGGCACGTACATCGAGGTTCCCAGGCTTTTAATCAGTTAGCAAGCTGCGCATGACAAGACACAATAGACAATACTCACTTGACCTCTCCCTTCTTCAGGCGGTCCATATCAACATGGATACCATCTGGCGATATCTGTAAGCTTCTATATCGACATGGCCTAGCTATGACGAAAGAGTTCCCAACGCACCCTCGTTCAATACTCCAGCGTTTCCGAACTCCATTATGTCGATTTGTGTTGGTTCTTTGAAATTGTGAGGGAATGGGCAATCGTTCGTTTCGGAGTTGTGTGTCGTGATGCTTTATGGTCGTCGCTCGTTGCTTGGGGAAGGCTGGAGCTCAAGTGAAGCTCAAGGCAGCTCTGAACGCGCAGCCGTGCCACGGCCAGCTATAGCGTCATGTGACATAGCACGTGACCATTCGACATATCTTATATCAACTGTCATTTGACTAGGACCTCATATCGAGCTTTCTAATCAGTGTTTCTATCATTGAATGTATAGTTCTTCATCTAGTTACTATCTGTATGGAGTGATGTATCTCATCAGGTGGTTGGTTGTGCGAGGATGAATGCTTCAGGAATTGCTATGTTAAACATGAGAAGGCTGGTCCAGCCGAGCCAGCACATGGAGGTTCTCTCCAGAATCAATCGTACATTAATATGCATTCAAGCCAGCTCTTCAATGCTTATGCAACTGCTGATCCGGTCCCTCGGCCTTTCCGCCCGCTGCACCCTTTGCGCCCTCCTTCTTATCCTTATCGCCACAGCCGCAGTCGTAGAAGTCGCCGATTTTCTCGCAGTCAAACTGTGGCTTATGCACTCTTTCGTTGACAATGTTGTGTGCAAAGCACAGCCATCCGGCGGCTGCACTGCGACTGCTGGTCTGGGGAGGATATTGGGCGAGCAGCTTCTGGAAATGCGTCGCACACTGGCCGCAAGGGTAGAGTCGGGCGAAGAGGTGCATGAAGGTCTCGAGAGCCATGCGATCCTCCTTGGTCGGCTTGTCGGGGAATCGTGCCATCATTGTGTGGAGGAACTTCCACGTCGCGTGGCCGAGCTCAGCCCTGGGTGAAGGCAATGTTAGTGGCTATGTCTCGTGCGGTGGAAAGTCAACCAGCATACTTCAACGTCGCATTCTCGAGCTTGGGCGCGATAGAGTTGCCAGTGAGAACACCCGCAGGCAGGGCGCCGAGGTCAGCAGCGAACTCAGATCGAGGAGATGCTTCGTTCAGGGGCACGTTAACGTCATTTTGGAGTTTAGGAAGAATAACACTGCGCGAAGAGGGTCCGGAGAAGAAGTATGACAGGGTGAAGAAGACCCCAAGGACTAAAACGAAAGTCAGTGTTAAATGCTGTCGGCGAGCCATGGTTAGTGATTGGAAGTAAAGAGTGAGATGGAGTTTAAGCCTCCGGAGGCTTGGGCTTGATGGCTCATGATTGTACCTAAGATAAATTCCAGCAGGGACCTCTATCGAACGAGCTTCTGGTGGAAATCTAACCACTTACAGGACAGCTAGGGACCCTAGGTGTCCTGAAGCAGCGCCGAATAGCCTATTCGCCCAGGTACCTAAATAAAGTGGCATGACGCTTGGTGGGGCCGGCAGTCGCCGGAACGGATGCCCGTTGAGATCGGTGGATCCCCGGAAGTATACGACTACAGTACCAACTCGAGGAGTGATGTTCAACTAGGTACACGAAGTTGTAATTGAGTTTAGATTATGAAACTATGGTATTTTGTTATTTTACTTGTATGAGTGACGGAACCAAAGCAGCTCAATGGCATAATATTGTCCTCTAGTTTAGTACATGTCCAAAGTGCTCTTCACATGTAAGTACATAAGTAGGTATGCTGAGATGTCCTGATGGACTTATCTTAATTGTATAGCTCAATCAGATAGCAGATAACCTATAAGGCTCTGAGACTTATCGTCTGTAAAACACTTTTCAGCAAGAAAATTGAATTTAGTTCTCAAAACCTATTCATGAGTAAACACTCACGTCTATTCCCCAGCTTGAAACACTCTGCTACCCTATACATCCGGCCGAGTCTGCACGATGTAAAGCCCAATATTTCACCACAAGTTTTGTTGGTTCCTGGCTCCTCTCCGTGCTACTATCAGTGTTTTTCTTCACTTTCGATATATTTTCTGTCCAGATGTGTCATTATGTTGATGGTTTGTGCGCAAGTTCCTGTTCGTATTTACATGAAGCCTCCGTACATATATGAAACGCACACCGCAGCATATCCACCCGTCAGATAAATAGAAAGAGAAACTTATGGGTTAAGAGAGCGGCATGGATATGTAGTATCAATGGAAATACTAGTTGTTGATCATGGTCCAAGCAACATATGTACTAGGTCAGGCATGAAATAAGAACAACACGCATTTGCTAGCATATACCCCGTAGAGAAACTATCTTCAAATTCACCGGCCACATCATCAAGAGGTCAGATCATATAGTTTTAACCTTACATGCCATTGTCACTTTTCATACGACTAAAAATCAGACAACAACCCCCGACGAAGAGGGTAGTTCTACCCAGTAACAATACTACACCTAACTGTACGAGAACAAAGATATCGAATTTACCCAGTTATTCATGAATCAAACACGAGAGAAAACATGATGCAAGTTCGCCAACAAAAGAAACAACGTTGTCACTCGTCAACGTCATCAACTAATGAGACAAGCAAACTTCCACGCGAAGTGCTCGATGAGAGAGACATATCCATGAATAGCAACATCGAAGTTATCACTACCCACGAAAGGAGGACAATAAAGGGAACTGAATCACATTCCAAAGTTGCCTCGTGGCTTGTTTGATCACACCGTCAAACGCACATCTCAGTCCTGCTTGCAAATATCAACCAAAGATATTTACAATGAGTGGTCCAGTAGCCCACACGACACCATTCCAGCATGGATGGAGAACAAAGAATAGTACATATGTATGTCTTGGTCTGCGGGGTATTAGATGTCTCTTGAAAATTAAAGGGATCGCCAGCATAAACAGCCACTCGCATACTTATCCCGAGACCATCATGGTCAGGGCATCATTCGGCATGCAAGAAGTGTCCGCCATATGTATGAATGCTTCACCGGTGAAGCTAGGAATGAGATGCGTAAACAGCATGGATACTCGTAGTATATCATGAGACAAGGCAAAAGCCGTGTCGTATGTGATCAGCCATGCAGGTCATGCATACTAGCCACCACGATGAACAATAAAGAAAGCGCCACACCGGTTGAGTGTACAAAGAAAAAGTACCAACATGATATCCTCGAATGGTATAGCATGCTCTTGATATGTGCCCGTATACGTATAATAGTTAGTATGTCAGCTGTCAAGTGACATACAGGATCATCCTTGACATACGGTATTCTGGATATCAACCGAACAAAGTTTGTTGAACAAACTAGGATTGTCCAAGCTGAAGCTCCTTGGCCTGGGAAAGAACTCAATTGTTTCAAGAACCAATAGTTCAGCGGATTCAAGTGAGGCGGCCTCGTCTCAGGAGACACAGACAGCTGCACGGCCGAGCCGGATAGATCTCTGCCCGGGAAAACCAAATTACCTACACTTCCGAGTCGACTGTCTCTGAAATGTTTCTCGAAAGGGATATCCGTTTCGTTTCAGGCAGAGTCAGCTACCGAGCTCGCATGGGCTAAAGACGTCAATCAGGTCAGACAGGGAGATGCCCGCCAATACTAGCTGGACAACGCCTGCTTGGACCCGTATTCGAGAGCAGTAGGGCGACGGCGACCTGGACAGTTGTGGTGATGGTGGAGGCACGTACATAGCATAGCGTCTTTGATACGGGGAAGCCGCTTACAGAAGCGATCTGATAGGAGAGGTTTTAATGAGACGATGCGATGCGTGCTCGCTTTCCGACTGAATCAGACTCGATCATCCCGGGTCCGCAAAGATTGTGATGAGATGAGCAATTGGAGCCTCTTGGCAAAGACACCATCACGATGAATCGAGGTGAACCTTGCCTAAGCCGGGTAGAAAGAAACGGTAGAAACAGACGAAGCGGAGACTTGGGAGAGGAAACAAGTCGAATCACTCACTGACTGCAGCTGAGATCGCCTGCAGCCTGCAGGGGAGGCCTGTTAAATTGCGGCCAAATTAGGCCATGAACATCCCAATCTGGTGAGACCCCGGGCCGCTATTCGTATTTTTGGTGCAGGCAGAGTGAGGTGAGTGCTGAGAAATATTCTTGTAGCTAGCTAATTGATCGATTTTGCTGTTTGATGAGGCCGGATGTGACTAACGATGTTGGCTGCTTCAGGTGGAGACTAGAAGAAATTGAATTTGTCTATTCGCAGTCTGTGTGTTAGTACAGAAAAGAGAATGGACAGGTGATTATGCATGGCTGAGCATATCAATCAGCAGAAAAAATCATATCACAACACTAGGTGTGGAAAGAAGGTTTACGGATCCAATCTCCGGTTATCATGCAAGAGCTGAATATGGACGGCACAACTGCAAAGATAGGTATACGGTTTTAGGGAGGAGATGCAACCTAGGATGGCGTCTAATATTCTATCTATAGAGCACCACGCGCCGACGGCTTGTGGGGGTTGAGCAAGACTAGGGAAGAGATGAGAAGCAGGCATAGGGGGATGCGACGGTAACATCCAAGAACAGGAGCAGAATTGATCAGAGCCAGAATCACCTCCAGGTTAAAGAGGAGATCGACGATGATGACAGGAGATTCAGAGGATGGAGATTTTGTAGGATTATACAGAGTAGAGGAATGTGGTTTACCTATAGAAGGAAGAATGTTTCGACCGAGTCAAAATGAGGCTTGCCCCGGACAATAAGAAACCATCAATATTAAAGAAGGATCTCGGAATCATCTGTAGATCAGACGATGGATCATTTGAAGTTGACAGCCAGCGCAGCGGCGGAATAAGATTGAAATGAAAGTTGATAGACCGGACCAACCCTAAATTGAACCATCTTTGCATATCTTACTTACATGATACACATCACACTCGCTGCACGAGATAACCATGTGTGAAGAGGCGCTATCCTATCCGTAAATCACCCAGTCGATTTTCGTGAGACATTTAATTCCAAGAATGATTAGTGGCGGACGCGCAATCCTCGGGCACTCGACCAACCGCATTTCTTTTGTCTCCAGAATGCATTTTCGAGAGCCCACGTGGAGTAAGAGAATTCGCTGCTGGCTGCGCAGAATAGTTAACACGCTGCGAACCAACATAAGCCGTCATCAAGTGAGGTGATGGCGGATGTTGTCTTACCATCCTCATAGAGCCCTGGTTAATGAGCCACACTCACTCACTGTTTATTGTGATGATATTTTACTCGAAAACAGAGTACAAGGCCAGTTGAATGCGACCGCTGTACTAACTTTTGATCCGTTTCAAGCCAAACCTACACTATCTTGTTCGTATAGCTGGATCATCAATCATGATTCTTACCGAGTAACAAGGAGAGTCTGAGCACCGAGCGAGTCCCCATTGCCATGCCGCCGAACAGGGTCGTGATGATTAAAGGCTTGAGCCCCAGGTCCAAGTGGCGCGGTGCCGAGATGAAGCTAGCCGTTGCTCGAGCGGGCCTTGGTGTCTTTTTCTCCAAGTGCAATTGGGTTTGCCCCTGTTGTCAAAGTCTAGTCGTCTCCATCGTAAGTCGGTTCCTGGATCGCGGCGCTATCCATGCGACACGGGGTGGCCCTTTATTTTCGGGCCCTGACTATCATCAGGGGAACAGCCAAGGAGGCTGCTGACCGGGAGGCTACTGGTTGCGGTTAGTGGTCGATACACGATCATCCATTGATCAGTACTTTATTGTCAATGACGGCTGTACATGTTTCCCGAGTATCGTACGGTACACAAGCTTGTATCGTCGCAAGCTGCTGCCAGTTGCTTGTGAAACTGTTCTTGATGGTTGCATCCCATCTCCCACGCGCTGGTTTCCATCCTCCCAGAGTTTTCGTTGGTTGACAGAAGCCGCGGGTTAATATTGTTACACACCAGCCACGACTAAAACATGAGTTGAGTTCGACAAGATGAGTGAGGCCTTGTTCGTGGCCAAGAACTGCCGAACACAGACGAAAAGGTGTGCAGGTTAAGTTATAAGCGAAATTGATCTTGAATGCGCTTGTTTAATCTCATCGCTAACGTCACATTGACCCCTTGGGAACTTCTCGGTGACAGAGCAGCAGCCAGCAGCTCTCTGGACTCGGAACGTCTCCCGCGTGAGAAGAGAGCAAGGGAGAAGCAAAAAACACTGGAGTTGTAAAACGTGCATACGCAAGCTTTCGTAATCAACCTTACGTACATAGTAGATGAATATTATGTATGAACAGTGCATGTCCAGGACGTGTCAGCTTCTAAGCAAGTCAGCCTTCGACGAAGCTAGTCCGTAGTGGTGAGCAAGGTTTTTATCTGACCAACCATAGCACGTCATGTCCGCCATCCCCCTTGCAGATGGCAGGGCCCTATTTGGCTTACACGTGCTCCATCTCGTCTTCGCACATCCTGTCCTTTCACAATTTGCACATCTCATCAGCATAATGTCCACATCCCACAAGTTCTGGTGAATTGGCCCCGGCAGATGAGAGACAGAGCCAGTGTTTGGGACTCAACGCTACTTACAAGCTCCGTTGATTTCCACCAACGACGCCGTTGTAGTGAGGCCTGCCTGGCAAGTCATGTCACTGACTTTGTTCATCTTATGCCGCACCAAGATTCACCAGCATGCATATCCTTCGCCCCGGTGACACATACGGGGCCGCATTATTGATTGAGTAGAGGAGCACGAAATCGGTTCTCAATATCCGTACCTCGCTCGTGTGGTTGTTATTGCTGACAGCAGCAGCAGCAGCACCAGCCAACATGTATTATTCAGTCAGTTAACTGTGCTGTGCCATGCCCTGGCATCAAGAGAATGTGGTGTCGTGCGTGCTACTGCTGCAACAAAGCAATCTCAGCCACACCCTGGCTCGCTCTTCGTTCACGGACTCAACCCCCTACAGGCACAGTATGCACGTCCGACACCCACCAAGCCCGTTCTGTTAGGTGCCTAGGTGCGCAATTTCAGGTTGGCGGTTGTACTCACTGCTGACTTCATGTGCCGCTCTGCTAGACTGCCCGCTATCGCAAATAGCGTGGCTCGTTGTGCATTGGCAGCCCTGAGGCTTGAAGGGGTTCGAGCTGTCTTTGGCGCCGCACTCAGGAACTTCAACGGGTGCAGCAACGGTGGAAGCGGTTTGTTTGCGAATGCAGCCTCATTGTGCAATACGGTTGGTTGTCTTTACGGTAGCTCCCGCGAGACACCGACCGTCATAGCAGTTGGAGGCGCTGAAGCATTCGCAAAGGTGTCGCAGCATTTTCCTTGGACTGAGCCATCCTGCGTCATGCTGATAGCGGGATACCTTGGACCAACTGTCGACTACCTCTTCCGCCTCAGTGAATAGCACAAAACATCTGTACCTACAGGCCTTGTCTTAGGTACCCATCCAACGTCAAGGGGGCTGGTGTGGATCCATCTCCTTTGTCTGTCTCTCCGGGTCTGGGAGAACGGAAGTGAGCACAGTACGAAGCCGTCCAGCACAGAATGGTTTACGGATAGGTACAGACTACAGTACTGCTCTCAACGCCAGGCCTGCTCAACGCTCCCGTCAGATGCTTAAAAAAGGTACGCACAAAAATACCTACCGGTGGTGGAGGATTAGGCGTTGCACGAATGGATACGTGCCCGCTCACTATCCATGTTGAGTTAGGTGCATCTCAGTTCAGGGCAGTCAGTCAGTCAGTCCTCTCTGATTCTCATCCACATCCACATCCATCCCACATGGATGGATCCATGCTCTGGTGCTGTGCTGGGTCACACCCCCTTGATGCTCGTCCCCTTGTCCCTGTCGTGTTTCCATGCCCTTCCCATCTCCCCATTCGTCTTCATTCCTTCCTTCCTTCCATTGATTGCTGTTGGCCCTGTCGCTGCTGTCTGTCCCTTCTTTTCTCCAGCCTTTTCTTACATCTAGTACTTACATACTCTTTACTCTCCTTCCCGTTCCTTCGTTTCTCTCCCCACCGACCTCACCTCCAACCGACAAGCAACAAAGGCGTCGTCGACCGTCACTTTCGATTCTCGACAGCGCTTTTGCGTCTGCAAGCCGATCCCTCACCCTGACAGACCCGTTTGCGACTCACCACCCTCCTTCATCCACTCCGAGTCCAGCTGCCTGTAGGACCTCTGGAGGTTCTAGCGACCTAATCAGCAAATGTCGACGTAACGATTGAATTAATATCCCTCGCCAAACCGACAATCTGCCCCAAGACTACGATACCTGAAGGAAGAAAGCCATCACGGATCCTAATTTGAACGACACGCGTCTGTTTTTGAATCACCTTTGACGATATTTCGTCAGTCACTCTTTTGAATTGATTTTTGAATCGCATATACATACGCTCTACGCAAACTATATGTGAGTCGGCTTCCGTTATGTGTGCTATGGCGATAATGATTTGGGGTTATCGACTGGTGGCGTTGGCAATACGATGAGGACCGATCGGAAGAGGACGACGGCGTAGATTTGCGAAACGAAGCATGATCCAAGGACGACAACTGACAAACATGTACAGATTACACTCATTGACCTAATAGTCAAGTACATTCGCTGAAACTTATTCCTGACAGTGAGTTTGATATAGTCGATCAACTCTCCAATCTAACAATATGTCCAGCATACTCACACTCACAAATTACCAAATTCGACCTTCACCACAAAAATGCACGCAAACAGTTTCGTTCTGGCTGCCGTCCTGGCTCTGACCTCCTCATCTGTTGTGGAAGCGAACCAACCACGCATTTACTTCCCTCGACAAGTCAAGCGGGAAACCGAGAACAATGCACCAGTCCAGCGAGACCAAGTCGCCCCCGTGATCGAGCATCGGGACTCCCCCGATAGGTTCTTCAAGAGCCTCGCCAACACTCCCGATCAACAAGCAACCACCGATGATGATGAGGGCGTCAACTTCGACCCGACACTACCTCTGGGCTTCAAGAAACCTGGACCCAGTGCCAGCACACGTCCCACTGTTATCATTCAACCCACAACAAGTGAGGAGCTACTGCCCGAGACCACCGAACCCGCGGAGGAGGAACCCACAGACGTCGACACTGGCATTCTCCTTGCCCCAAGCGGCATCGTCACATCAAAGACAGCCCACCCTGCCAAGACGACAGCGGCTGCAGTGAAGGAGCCTACGACCAAGGCCCCTAAGAAGGAGGAGACCAACCCCAACCCCGCCGAGACCGCGAGTGTTGTCCAGTCCAAGGAGACCAAGCCAGCTGCGACAACTGCTGTGAAGGAGTCTCAGTCTGTAAACAAACCAGCCAAGAAGCCAGTCATCAAGACCGAGACCGAAGTTACCCCCGTCGAGACTGTGACTAAACCAGCTGTCGAGTCCAAGACCGAGAAGCCCAGTTCTACCAAGGCCGGCCTCCTTGACCCTGTCGAGACCATTTTGACATCTCTGCTCCCCGTCGAGTCCAAGACTGAGTCGGAAGTGGACACTCTGCCTCGTGCTGTCACTACAACCAAGAAGGGTCTGTTGGCTCCTGTCAAGAGCATCGTGTCTTCGGTTATCGACTCCAAGACCACCGAGCCCAAGCCAACCAAGACCGAGACTAACAAGGCTGCGCCAGCCAAGACCAACAGCAAGAAGGAGGAGACACAGTCCGCTCCCATCGAGACCGAGACCAAGTCCGTCGAGAAGCCTGCCTCCACTACCAAGAAGGGCCTACTCGATCCTGTTGAGACTCTGGTGTCTTCAATTCTTGACGACGACAGCAAGACCAAGGATCCCGAGGCTGACCAAACCGAGTCTGAGTCTGCCCCCGTGGAAACAGGAACACCCACGAAAGCGCCTCAGCGTGAGAACAGCAAGCCTCAGACTTCTGGCAAGACTCTCCCCACCTTCAGCCCCCCCTCGGACGAAACAACTGCCCCCGCCAGTACTCTTAAGGCCAGTACTGTCAAGACCACCAAGGCTGGCATCTTGGATCCTCTCGAAACTCTTGTCAGCTCGATCTTGCCCAATGAACCAGAGAACAAGACCACCTCTCCTGACGAAACAACTTCCCCTGCCAGCGACCCTGAGACTACTAGTGCTCCTGGAATCCTCCCCACCAGCATTCTCCCGGTTTCCAAGACTGATATCCTTCCCACTGATATCACTTCTGCCCTGCCTGAGCTCTCGACCCCGTCCACCGTGTCTCCTGTGATTCCCACAGAAAGCCCTGATCTTACTTCGCTCATTGACCCCAACACAAAGTTCCCTATTGTGCCTACCGAGTCTCCCAACACAACTGTTCCCGAGGTGACATCTGGTATTAAGTCCAAGACCGATTTGCCTGTGCCTACAAGCGAACCTGGGAACGCCACCGAGACCAGTCCCGAAGTTACTGTTTCTCCCGAGCCCACTGGCGATTTTACCAAGGAACCCTCGGACAACACCACTGAGCCTGCCACTGAGCCTGCCACTGAGCCTGCCACGGAGCCTATTGACACCGCAACTGACCTGGTCCCCACTGGCAAGCCTGCCACTGAGACTGATAGCGACAAGAACGGCACTGCCACCGCTGAGCCTACCAAGCCTGCTGCAACCCAGAGCGCCCCTGTGTCTGAGATCGAAAAGACCTCTGCTCTTCCCGAACCCACTGTCGAGCCTACCTCGGAGGCTCCTGAGCCCGCTCCTACTACTCTGGTTCCCACAGTTGTTGTTCCTGTCACTAGCATCCGACCTACTGCTACTCTCACCAACACCAACAACTGGCTGCCCACCACCATCATCTTCGAGCCCACGTCCATTCCCCCCGTTGCGCCCAACCCATCCCAGCCAACCCAGCCCTCGACTTCCACAGGTCTCCCTGCTAACATTCCTCGTGTTATCCTCCCCAATGACCCCAGCCAGCCTGTCCCCGAAGGCTCTGTTGACATCCAGCTGGGTTTCCTGTTCCCCTTCAACTACAAGTTCCTTGCCCGAAACCCTGTTGCGGCTGCTCAGCTTTTCAAGTACCTCCCCAAGGGTCTTGCCGACGCTGGTGGCTTCGACCAGGACCGCATTCTTATTAGCAAGATCGTTCCTATGGACACTCAGTCCAAGTGGGGATACATCACTGCTCTGGCCAAGATTCACTACCCTGAGAACATGGTCGACAGTCTTCAGGCTGATCTCATGACCCCCAACTCTCCCCTCTACAACAACGAGCTTGAGATCGTGCGCAACCTGACTTCCGTCATCAACACCAAGATCGATCTCTTGGGCAATGGAGACAGCAGCAGCAGCTCCAACAATGGCAACTCGGACGATGGTAGCGGCGGTAGCCAGGATGTCTTTGGCAACAGTGGTGAGGGTGACAAGTCAGGCAAGCAGAAGGCTACTACTGCTGGTATTGCTGTGGGTGCCGTCGGTCTCAGTGTCATGTACGGTGCTGCCATGTTCTTGGTTGCTCGACGATACAAGCGCAAGAAGCAGCTGGGTCACCGCCGTGCTAGTTCCATTGGCAGCAGCCAGCGCTCTTCTGAGATGCAGTACAACGCTAACGGCAGCCCTGCTCTCATGGGAGGTGCTTTGATGAGCCGCGACTTTTCAGCGTACGGTGCCACACAGGCTGACCAAGGTCCAGCCCGTCCTGGTGGCCGTGACAGCCACGGCAGTGGTCGCAGTAACATGAACAACTCTGCCCGAACTCAGTTCATCTCTGCTCCTGTCGCTGCCGAGAACTCGCTCGGATGGAACTGAGGCTGATGTCGCCAAAAAAAACCAACATACCCCCCAAAAAATCTACATCTTTCATTAGTGCACCATTTTTCTTTTTTTATCATTTCGATACCCTTGAGGTGGATTGTGACGACTACTCTTACCACTCACTACGACGCGGTGATCAGCTAGTCACTACGAAAAATCGCTCTCCAAGAGCACTTAACTCGAAATGCTTTCCTTTTCCATGCTCTTTCTTCATCATGTTGAGACGACGATGCGACATGCGCCTTGCTCTTCATTATAGACTTACAGGTCGGACGCACCGGCCCTAGATCATTTTCCCCTGACGCCTAACGCCTCCTAAGGGGTAGAGCCCCCACGTCCCTTCGATTCGTTCGGCTCCATCCTGGCGACCTGGCCAAACATTTTTAATGCCCTTGACTTTTCTTTTCTCTTGTCATTGTTTATTGTATCCTGTCGTGGAGGAATCGGGCTGATGTGTAAGAGGAGGGACGGCGAGGCAAGGGATAAGGGGGAAAAGATGAACAGCTTGGCTATGTAGACAGGCGTTTCGGGATGGATTGAGAGCAGGTTCTGGATGATAGGGTACATGTCAACTTGTATATTAGGACCATGTGAGTTGTTTTTGGTCTATGACTTGTATGCCATCGTCATTTCTGAAGAGAGCGATCAACAGTTGGCGGTGGTGTTGTTCGGACTATTCAAACCGTTAAAAACCAAAGAAATCCAATTTAAGAGAAATGGTTTGCTCGTGAACAAGATGTGTCTTTGAGTTGTCTATGTACAGTGTGTTTGAACTGGCACATGCAGAGCGTCTATCCTGAGTGAGTGATGGTGATTTGTTTCAACGGCTTCAGCTCTGATGGAGAGCTGACAGCTTGTTCCGTCGCTTGCATATCGATCGATGGATGCCTTGTGATGTGTCTGCCACCGTTTTGACGGCCTTGTCACCCGGTTTAGCGTTACATGGTTGTCTCGATAAGGCTGATGTGCCGCTTCTACACGATGGTCTGCATGCATCACGGGTGTTTCTTTTGATATTCTTTTGATGTGGTAACTATTGACCAGACCACCCCTGATTCACGTCCAACTTTATCGTTGATAGACTTTTCATAAGTAAATGGGCAACATTCATTGGCGACTCAAACCCTCCAAGACATTTATTTTAGCGGGCTTCCCGTGCTTGGTGGCGAGCAATTTCCCCTTGCATTAAACCCTGACGGTCAACTCACGCTACGGCGACGGCGCCAACGGTGCGGCGCTCGGAGACTGGGGGCCAAGGACAGGGGTTAGTTCGTTCTCGGGGCTTGGTGTTGTTGTTCTTGATTGTCTTGTCTTGGACTCAGGTCATGTTAAAGGAAAAGAGTCGAGACTCACCACACATGCAAGCCCTTGTGTTGGACTATGATGTATCATATTTTTCCTGTCGAGTTCTCTTCTTCTTGTGCTTATTGTGGGCAGACTACGGGGATTTTAACACGTTTGGGTTCTTGTTCTTGGTTCTTCAGGGGCCCGGTGGCGTCTGAGACTATTGAAGACTATTAAGAGAGAGATGATCTCGACGGAGCAATGGCCCAAGAGAGTTGGATCTATGAAGAGAGTCTTTTTTTCTTCTGTTAAAGTCTGGGATGAATGAGCAAAAATAGAAGAGGGGAAGGGGATCAATAAATCAGGCCAGTTAATCTTCATCGGTACCAGGTTCTGATTGACGAGTTCCTTTCAAGATACTAATACTCCGCACGGATATTACTATCAAGTAGATCAGGTAACGACATGGTTATAACGGTGGACCGATATTGATGGCGTAAGCCTGGGGACGGACGCGAATTGAAGCTTGAGATGCCGAGTGAGTGAGCGAGCTGAAGAGAGTGTGAGTGTGTGCGTTGGTGACCTGAGAAAACTGCTGTCAGCTGTCAGCCCGCCTATGACTAGCTTGGTTCTATTCTGCTATAAGTTACCTAGAAGAGAGTAGAGTAGCATTGCATCGTTCCTCTTCTGGTGGAAGTGGTGGTGGTGGGGAGGGCCTTCAGGGGTCGAGTAGGTGCGGTTAATGGACGAGGATTTGTAGACTATCGACCTAATATAGCACCAGAACGCGGCGCTTGAGTTGGAATATGAAGATGCATTATTGCCATTCTTACCTTTTCCATCTTGAAGATTGTGAAGGTTGTGTATATCGGTACATAGATACCTACTAAAGCTATTAAGCAGGGAAGATTCTAGTGGCGTAGCGCGGCAACAGCTATCCGATCTGGACATCCATCTGACATTTGTTCTTCTTTTCTTTCCTACCTACCTACTCCATGCATACACATTATCAGCCGTCTTAATGCATCTCTAATTCTTCCTCACCTACCCTCGTTAATTCTTTGTTTATAGGTACCTGATACACTGTGCCGCCTTTTGTACCTGCTACATACCTCAGGTATCTTACCTACAGTCGCTCGTTTTCACATTTACAATTAACCGCCAACTATCTTGCCTCTTCTCGCTTCAAGAGGTTTACTACATGGAAAATGACTTGAGGCCTCTTGTCTAACCTCACTCGCCTTATCCTCTCCCTCCCTCTCTCTTTACAGCTCATATATCAAGCCACTTACAGTAAAAAAAGAAATATGGCAGCACCATGGAACACTATGGGTATCCCTCAACCTGATGCTGATCACGACAAGATCGTCGTTGGACCATACGACGACTCGAGATACACAGCATCATCTTCCGGCCTCAGTTACATGCGATATACTCCTTCGCAACCTACCAATTCTACTGCCCGCTTAATTCCTCATCCTCTTCTTTCGCCGCCTCTCGCGAGAGTATCACCTGGCCCAAGAAGTCCTTCGACTCCCATCAGCCCAGCCAGTTTTCAATCTCTTAATAGTTCCTCGAGCCCAAGTTTTCCACTTAGTCCTTTGTATCCGCCGAGTCCAGGGGCATTGCAGAGGGGACAATTCTCCAGTTCTCCCACTGGCGATGACTTCAACCCACCGCACATGCCAGGCGCAACGGATCCTCGACTATCGGCCAAAACATCAAACCTGATGGAAACAGTTCTCGAAACACCCTACTTTGACACCCCTCCTCTTACACCTGGATCGTGGGGCAATCCAGATGTTCTGGATCCGACAGAAGTTCCACTCAAGAATGGTTGGAGACCTTGGTGGTTGCGCCGAAGAGTAACAAGCATATTCATTGGCGTATCCATAATATTGGCAGCAATTGGTGAGGTGATAATGTGGTGGCTTTCAAATAATGATGTTGATAGCAGCTTCAAGGGTCTCTGGACTTTTGGTCCTGTTGTAGGTGAGTGATCGCCAGGGTCCTTACTCTGTGTGGTTGTGATCTTCATTCGTCCAAGTGCTCACATATATCAAGTTGTCTCAATTATGGCCATGCTATGGGCAAGAGTCGAAGCCCAAGCACTGCTTTACATGCCGTGGATTGTTCTTGATTGCCGACCGACGACTGTCGAGGAGACTCGACGCAAGCAGGCCCATCGAACTCTCCTACTCGACTATCCTAGCCTTGGGAGCTTTCAAGCACTAACTAAAGCATTCCGGAACCGCCATCACCTCGTTGTTGCATCTATTTTGGTCAAACTTCTCCTCCGTGCTGAGATTGTTCTCTCTACTGCCGTCTTTCATGCTGAAATTCATGTCGATGGCACCACCACACTCCGCACCCGACCTGTTATCCTCCACGCTATGGCTGGCGTCTTGCTCTTCATAGCTCTCCTCCTTCTCCCCATGTTGTATCATGCGCCGTCGCCTCGAGGTATCGCACCTCGAGATCCTACGTCACCCGCTGGAACAGCAGCACTTCTGACTAGTAGCCAACAATTTCTCAGCCGGTTATCAGGTACTGGACATGCAGATATGGATGCTGTTGCTGCTAGACTGGCAGGATCATGGTACACGACAGAACTCTCACAGCCTGGACGTCGACCGGAGGAAATGTTTCAGTTGAGACAGCATGGTGGAGGCAGTGGTGCTCTTGGTATGAACCCTTCTAATCGTCCAGAGGAGGCCACTGGAACATATCGACCATGGACACAAGGTGTTCGAGCCAAAGTCATAAGTATTGTTGCCTCAATTGCTTTAATTGCTGGTATTTGTGTCATGTTCAACCTAAAGGGCAACGAAGATGGTTTCGAAGTCGACGATAGCATCTTTGTCACCTGGACATGTCTACCAACAATCATTTTTGTCGCCATTGCCGTCTTCTGGACTCGAATCGATATCGACAACCGACGCCTTGCCCCGTTCTTGAAGCTCGCCACCACAAAGAGTCGATTTCGTGAGTCTTTGGGAATGACATACATGAACGAGTTTGGTCTGTACACAGCTGCAAAGGCCATGAGCAACCAGGACTGGGCTGTCTTCCTTGCCAAATTCATATCGATTCTTGGCTGGTTGATGCCAGTATTTACTGCGGGACTGTTTGCTGTTGCTCGGCTGTCCCAAAGGGCTGACCTTGAACTGCGGCCCGAAACGCATTTTGTATCGACAAGCAAGTCGTTAAGATCCGCGATTGGCAGTGATATAATCGAGCAGGTTCTGCTGAGGGATTCGCCCAAGTACCCGAGATGGACATGGGAGGACGTTGCTCTTCCAGAGGTTACCCTCGTGGACCACCCAAGCGATTGGCCACTCCCAAATACAGAGCTTGTGGCCAAAGTTCCGAGTCTCAGGGGTAAACTCACCTGCGAGACGATATCTCTATATAAAGGTGAAGGCGTCGACTGGAAATGCGCGCCTTTGGGTGGATCAAATAAGCAACCGATTTGCAAAAGTGATCAATCTCGAACTGCACTTGTTGCTTCTTCATGCTCGGGACTCTCTACGACATATCCACTCAAATATATTTGGGGTAGCTGTGCTGATGATGGGATGATGTCAGTCATGATGTGCAACGAGTCAGTGGTCGAGGTTGACGTCCACACGACGTTTCGCACCGATGACTTGTCTATCAACTTGAATGATATTCCCATTGCGAATACGTCGAGCGAGCAGCCTTCAGATGTGACGGCAGATATAACAAGTGTTTATGGAGCACTTGACAGTATTGGCGCCGACGACAAGAGTCTGAAGGGACTCGATCCTTTTTTTCGCACCTTGGTTCTCTCGAGGTTACAAGTTACCTCAGACCGAATCGTTGCGCCCGAGAGGCAAAATTCTGTCTCTCAAGCGATTTATCTACAGCATGGCATCCTTGCCGCACAAGCTATCAACAGTGATTTGGTGCGGCGCCCCTTATCATCTAAGCTGCGGGCTCGTGATGATTCTCAAACAAATATATCTGCATCTGTTGACTACGTTCTCCCACGCCTGGTGCAGGGAAATATGCAAACTTTTGTTCTCATCGGGTTCCTAAGTTTTACGCTCGTTTTTGGCCTGCTTTCTTTACGCACGGCATCTCGGGGCACTCTGCCTAAGAGTCCCGGAAGTATCGCCGCCCAGGCAAGTCTCCTTGCAGACTCAACCTTGTGGTGGCGGCTCCCAGACGGAGCTGAATGGATGGATGATGATGACTTGGCGCGTTGCCTCCGTCGAAGAACGTTCCATCTTGGATGGAGCAAGGGGGCTACAGGAAGTCGAAGCTACGGTATTGGGATTGTGCAAGACGAGGGAAAGGCGGCGAGACCGGCGGTTGTCCCGCAGATAATTCCTACTGGCACTGGGGCAGCAGTACCTGGACGATACATCAGTATAACGCCCGGGCTATACTCTTACGGGGATGTCGCAACATATGAAAAGTCATGAAAGCGCTCCTGTATGAATCTTGCATTATGTTATATGGGTATTTTGGACATGCATGGCGTTGAAAAGGAAGCGATTGATTTGATATGATGAACTTGGTATGTAGCCATGAGACTTGTTAGGGTTAGACAGTCACATTCATTATTTGAATAATGTATAAAATCTATTATCTTGACGTCAAAGAATTCCGTAAGGCTTCTAAGAGTATCTATTCTAACGTAAATCTCACCAACCGAGGCTATAGAGGTAATGAGATATCACAAGATACAATAAGATTATCAGAGTTTATTTAGTCAGGACTAAAAAGCCATATACTAAGATTTCATTGGAGACACTATAACTCGGGGTCCGAGGAACCCTCACGTCTTGGCAAGTAGCCATTGAGGATTCGTCCATGTGGTGCAAAGAAGCCTATTTGAGTAATTAATTAACTTACTTGGAACCGGGGAAATGTGGAGACTCTGACAAACGTCAGCCATCGATAACTTTATCAAGTTTCGATCGATTCTTCCAAGTGTCATTGGGATTTTGATAAGTCTTTCTTTATAAACTCTTATCCTCACTCATTCATTCACTCGCTCACATAAGACAGATCTATTGTCTCTCTTTATCTTTTCTTCCACATTTATCTTTTAACTTGTCCTCACGGTCTGACTCACTCACTATAACGAATCATGGCTTTCACTATGCACTCCCATTCAGGCGAGTTCTGTCCTGGCCATGCAAAAGACCAACTCGAAGATATCGTCAAACAAGCTATTTCCGTTGGCTACAAGACAATTGGTTTCACAGAACATATGCCTCGCTATGACCTACGCGATCTCTATCCCGAAGAGGTACCCATCACCATAATCTCTCCCAGACAATATCTCACATACTACAGCTCGATAACCCCCAAGCTGCTCTAGAGGCTCTTCCTCCTCGCCACGAAGCATACCTCGTAGAGGCTCAGCGTCTGCAGCGCAAGTATGCCTCACAGATCCAAATCCTCATTGGTTTCGAGGCAGAGTTCATCCGTCCAACCTGCGCAGCACACGTTCGCAAACTAGCCGAGCATCCTATCGTTGACTACTTCATTGGCTCGGTGCACTATGTCCACAGCACGCCTATTGACTACAACAAGACCATGTTTGAAGCAGCGCGCGAGATAAGCAGTCGCGGGACCGAAGAGTCTCTCTACGAGGATTACTACGACCTCCAGTACGAGATGCTCAAGGAAGTGCGCCCGCTTGTGGTGGGACACTTTGATCTCATTAGATTAATGAGTGAAGATCCAGGCCGGGATATTCGGCAGTGGAAGGGCGTCTGGGAGCGCGTGCTGCGGAATCTAGCTCTTGCAAAGGAGCAGGATGCTTGGCTTGAGGTGAACAGCGCAGCACTGAGAAAAGGACTCGCTGAACCTTATCCATGCAGAATAATTGCCGAGGCAAGTTGGCACTGACCATCCATAGTGTGATGAACCAAAAACCAGGATCAAGCTGGCTAACTAGTCACAGGAGTGGATTAGAATGGGCGGAAAGTTCACCTTCTGCGACGACAGTCATGGTATTGCCCAAGTTGCTACCAACTATGCTCGGACAGTAACCTATCTCGAGAACCTCGGTGTCAAGGAGGTGTGGTGTCTCAAGAGACTACCTCATGCAGACACGAATGGAACGGCACGAACAACAGTCGAGGAAGTCAGTGTTCCTCTGAGTGCGTTCCGTGAGAATTTTCCATAAAGATAGACGTGGTTAGACTATTGGTTTAAGAAAAAGGACAGCCATAAAGTCATAGATTAAACAAGACTAAGACAACTATAGAGCAAGACGAGAACAGGTCTGGTCCATAAATAAAAAGGAAGAGGGTATCGTGAGGAAGACTGTACATCCAGGGACAAAAGTGAATGAGGGTTTGTAGTTCTGGTACAAGACAAGGAAGACCATGACAATAATACTTGGGTATCGACTAAATCGCATCTTCTCTCCAAAACAGTGCTGTAACAAATCAGACAGACAGCCAGCTATCTGCATCGCGGAAGATCAAAGCGTCGAAAACAAAAGTTGAGCATCCTTCTTAATGCTGGGGAGTCTTTGGAGTTTCCTCGGAGTTTGGCTCTGACTTCACACCTTGCTCTGTGGCCTCGCCATCTTGTGTTTGCTGTTTTGGGTGCGGTGCAAAAGGAATACCAGAACTGTACTGGAAGAGCTTGTTCTTCTTGACCGGGCTAGGTGTTGCGACAGGCGTTTGCTGAGACGGCGTGGGCACGTTTGGAGGAAGCCACTTCAAAGGCGAGCTTCGAGCGACGGGCTCAGGTGCAGGGCCCTCAGGCTGGTAAGGAACAAAAATATCCTGTGCATCTGTGCTTGGGTGGACGGCAACAGAGGGAATGGGAGAACTCAATGGAGGGGATGCCAACTGAGTTGCAGGCGTAGTAGAATGAAAGGGGTATTGCTCCTGTAAGGGGGTCACGATGCCACTAGAAGAGGCAGTGCCGGGTGGTGTAGGAATTCGGGGGTTGGCCGTCGCAGGAGTAGCCTCCGGTAAGTCCTGGGGACTAGAGTCTTTGCCCTTAGCTTTCTCAGCTTCAAGACGAGCCCGTTCTTTAGCATCCTTCTGAGACTGAGTGATCAGGTTGATGCGAATCTTCTTCATGCCTGTCGTGATGCTGTCAACGTCATCACCAACTGGGCTAGATGCACCATCTGTCTTCGAAGCCTTGGCTGGCGACTTGGCTTTCTGAGTAGCTGTCGAAGGCCGTGAAGGACCGGCAGTTGTAGTAGTTTTCTTGTTGCCTCGGGGCGCTTTTGCTGCGGGCTCCTTTCGGGGAGCCGCGGGATTCCGTCCTTTCTTGGCCGGAGGATTGCTGCTACCAGCAACAGGTTTCGTGCTCGCGGGCGAATTTGGGAGTGTGCGAGCGACCTCAGGCTGGTCTGGTTCAGTGCTGGAAGATGCCTCTCGCGAGGTGAGAGATGTCGGGATCTCACTAAGACGCCGACTGCCCGTCCTCGTTGTTGTCCCCTCGCTCTCTGTCCTTGAATGAGCACCGCGTGCTACCGCCTTTAAAGAAGTCAGCTCTGCTTTATTACGCGACAATTCATCACATACTTTGTCCGAAGAAATGGCAGCGCCGCCCATCGTCTTTCTACGGTTCGCGGATGCCTTTTCGGTAGCTGGGGTAGGAGGCGGTGCTGCTGGCTTAGCTCGTCTCTCGCGTAGAGACATGCGAGATGTTGGGCGCGAAGTAGGAGTAGGCGGAGGATTAGGGTCAATGCCCATGAGGATCGATTGGCGATTACGTCTCGCCTTGCTCGCCTCTGCGTTCAGCTCCTCAGGTTTGCAGCTATCAGTTTGACGTGTAGAGGGAATCAGGAGTTTGCTAAGTTCGTGGGCCGCAATCGCCCAAGGAACTTCTGGCGGAGGTGGTGATGGAGGCCTTGGAATGGATGCGCCATAGTTAGATAAACTACGTCGCATCTTGACAGGGTCAGAGACCTTAGCAGTAGATGCCTGCGTCGGAGCAAAGTAGGTTGGAAGTGTAGTACTCTGGGGCTTCTTGGGAGGGCCACCTGAGTCTTCCAGTAAGGCCTCGAGCTCGTCCAGATGTGAAGGCGACCACCACGACGGGTCGTAAGCATGGATAGAATCCAAGGCTGGCTTTTGCTCGAAACTGTATGGTACCCCTTCATCGAGGGCTCCAGTATTCTGTCCCATCTCGACACCAAGACGGCCAACGTTATCTGGTTCTTGTGCGTACGTCTGATCCCCAGCTAGGCCACTGAGATGACTCAGAACACCAGAGCATAGAGCTCGATCACTGTAGCCACCTTCCAAGACACTGATGATTCGACCATCAACATGAAGGCCTTCTTCAGCTGCCAGCTTGACGACATCCTGAGCAATACGGGCATAAAATTCTGTCGGCACGTTGACCTTGTGGCGCTGCATGCCTGCACTCTCCCATTCGCTGGCATCAAAGCCAGCAGACAAGAAGATGGCAGCCTTTGGAGGCAAGTTTGATTCCCTTAATCGCTCGGCCTGGTTCTTGAGATAGTTTCTAACCTTGCCCAAGAGAACAGAGTACTTGGTCTCGTAGAGTTGCCAGAACTCCTCCTCGGACTTCCAAGGTTCCAGGTGAACGTTCCAAACCGTTTGTCCGTGTGCATTGTCGATACAGATACTGGCGTTCCTAACCTTCTCGTCATCGCCCATTTCACACGGATACGAGTTGATGTCGTGCAAGCTAAAGTAGCCAATTGACGACTTCTTCCATGCCGCAGCATTCTTGGCAGCAGCGTTTCCTCGACTGTTATGCTTCCAGGTAATGGCCTGAGATCCGTCACCGTGGTGAAGATCAAAATCAATGATGGCGGCATGAGTGAGTCCATGGGTCAGAGCTGCATGCATAATACCGACATGGACATTGTTGACCCAACAGAAACCAGAAGGGTAAGAAGCGGAACAATGATGGCCTGGAGGTCGTACACCTACGAAGGCCCGTTGGGGACCTGAACCAAACACTGTGTCGATCGCCTCGCAAACGGCACCCAGAGCGCCTTCCATGGCGTTCAGGGACTCTGAGCAAAGATACAAGTCACCTTCGTGAAACTTGTCGGCTTTCTCACCCCCTCTGTTCATCTGTGGTCGCTGAAGCTCCTTTCCTCCCATTGCAAGCTTAGACTCGGCCGCTTCACACATCATCTTGAGCTCCTCCATCCATTTCGTCCCGTGTACATTGACTACAGCTGGCGAGAGGAGGGAAAGTTTGCGCTCCGTCTTGTGTATTTTGAAAGGGATACCATGGATGTCCTCGGCCTCTCTCTTTGGGTGAAGTGGATATTCGCCTTCAGCATGTCTGCCACCCAAACGGACGTACGCCGCAGAGATACCCAACACAGCTGCCTTGACCCTTTCCGGACGTTCAACAATAGTACCTAGCGCGGCACGAGAGGTTCGGGGTCGGGAGAAACGGTGGCCATACACGGCGTCATTCAACACTACTGTCATCTGGGTAGGGCGAGTAGAAGCAGAGCCATGATGCGCCTGAAGCTCGTCGTTCAAATTGTCATGAGCAATGGAAGTCGCAGTCGGTCGAGGTTTCTCTGACATGGGAGAAGTAGCTGACAATGGCGATTTGGGCGAAATGTGGTGCACCATGCTAGAACGTCTTGAATTGGTTGAACCGGGCCCGACACCGTTGGACGAGCGCAACGAGTTCATAGACGCCTTCCGTAGCAGAGAAGGTGTGTCCCGCGAAGGGTCACGGCCCTGCGACGGGCTGCGCGACGGAGCTCTAGCTCGAGCATTTGGGGCGGGCGATTGTGAAGTGCGACGGCCTGAAGAACGGAACGGAGGGGAGGGTTCGGAGAGGTGGGACGGACCATGGCCGGGCGAAGTGGAGATGGTGAGTTGGTTCAAGGAGTGAGTCAAGTCATCGTGTTCAGGCTGTTTGAGGCTCCGTGTGGAGGATTGTCGCCGAAGTGTCAGCGATGGGCGAGAGGACGAAGCCATGAAGCTGAAGTCGACGGAAGTGGAATATCGATAAGACAAGACCTCTAGAGGGTGGATCGCGGGGTCTTGATCAAGGTTTAGTCGGGGGGTAGAGGCAGAGGCAGAGGCAAAGAAAAGTCAAAGCCTAATGGCCTAACTAAACCCTTGATCGCCTTTGGAATAGTCCCAAATGCAGGCAGGTCCTTGCAGTGCAGGTTGGGCTTGAACTTTTTTTGGTGATTGAGGTTGGTTGGTGGGGGAGTCGTTGCCCCTGTCCAAGGAAACTGAATCGCGTCTGGAGAAACGCGTCAAGGTCACGTGTTGGGAGTTGGTTATGACGATGTTGTTTTGGAGATGCCACATTGGGCATGCATACCAGTAAGCAAATACTACCTAGAGTATTTGCCAAGTAACTTCTAGGTGCGCTTTTGAGGGGCTTGAGTTGTTTATAAAGATATCGTAGAGAAGTGAGCGAGATTATCTGTTAAATATAGCGACATTGAGGCGAAATTGTGTGCATCTTTCAACCTAACCCACCGGAATGGTTTTATCAGTTCTATGCAAAATGAAGTACATATTCAATACATACGTAGGTAGGTATCCGTAGTTATGAGTTGTGTCCCCGTGTTTAACCTTGCCCGAACATCGAGTGCAGAGAGATATCTGCTACAACATCTGCAACAATAGAAGAAATCTCTAGTGCAGGGTAATAAGTCAATCTCTATAGCATATAATGATGCACGTATTGCAGATGTTTTAAGGTATAATAAGATCGGTAAATCGTGAATAAACATACCGGGGTTATTATCCTGGGTATGCATCAATTGTGCTAAAACACTCTGGATATTAATGTCAGAGATACATTAGATACGAGATCTCCATTTAAACCTTATCAATATGCTTAGGGTAGCTTGTTACAACAAACAACAATTTCTTGACAGCTATCCGTATTGTGTCTCAAATATTAGACCCGAGGACTCGAGAATGAGAGCAACCATATGCTCAATCTATTGAACAAGTCGCACGTTATCGTCATGTCGGCAAGAAGTCTAGAATCACGGCTGAACGATACAAGTCACATGGATATCTCTACCCTGCCACTCAGTCTAGCCAGTCTCAAGTTAGCATCCTGACAGAACAAGAAACAAAAGATTGGGCTCACCGCCGACAGCGACCTTTCCCAGTTTTGCTCTGCCTGCAGGCAACGAGTTTTTCTCTCATCGATGGTTACTTCGAGGCCCTTGGCGACTAACCCCTCACATTTAGATATCCTAGTCGTTTGTGCTGCCGAGACACTTACGGTCCACTAGGGACGGACAGTCCTGTCTCTTTGTTAAGCTGCCGTTGGCTGACCTACGCACTGCGCTACTACGGTGCCGTGCGGGATGAAGGCCGCTGTCTGTCTTGTCTCATCCATATTGAGGTGGTATCGCAGAGCTCGTATACGGAGGCCTAATATTGGAAAGGACATTCTTCACAGCAGAGATAGAAAGCCATCTCTGACCTAAAAATGAGCTACGGCAGTACATACGGCTAGATACAGTACGAGTACCTCGCCGTACAGCTGTTGGTTGTTAGTGTACGGAAACAAATTGAGTTCTGATTTACAATACCGACAGGGCTGAGCGATTCACGAGTTCACGCCCATCCATACCAGCTTCATGCTGAGGAATTTCTTTAATGGAGCCATAACCTACATCGGGATGAAGCTGAACCTTTGCTCTAAGCCAAGGCAGATCTGATCAAGAGACAATACGTACCTCATGCCCGTCAATGAGACTAAAGATGCAGCCATGAAAAGTGCAGTCTGCCCATCGGCAGGGGCGTGGTCCAACAACATCCTCTAGAAAACGCCATCGAGATGCATGTGCGATGCGACCCCTTCCATCTCTCGTTCTCTGGGGGTACACAGCATGACCAAATCGACATTCTTGGTTTGCCAAGCCTGCGGTTTTGATACGTCTGCCCAGACCTACGCGCGGGAAACGGCATTGCAATCTCTCCCATCGTCCTGACTTACAGCGCTCTCGGGTGGACAAGCTAGGTCCTTTTGCTGGAGCCACCTGAAGCACTTGCAAAGCCCTGTCAGCTTTATCTGGTTAGCTCAAAGAATAAACTTGTCCTGGGTGGCTTCTTCCTCCACTCCTTTCGTGGATCATCTTCCCCTAGTGTAAAGCATGCATCCCTGCTGCTGCTGGCTTGCCCTGGCGGGAGACGTTACCTCCAGATTTTTGACAGGATATGTCTAATCTCCCTCTCAGCCGCACCTTGGTGCACTTGCTAATTGGTCCTCTTGGCTCAAACAGACCCGTAGATTCTGCCTCGTGGCTGCGTGAAAGTCCAAAGCTAGCCTGGCACTGGCCGCAAGCTTCCTAGCGTCATGTATGTCTTGAGCTTTGTGTTTGTCGGTTGCTCAATGAGGCGAGAAGCGAGGTGATGCATCGACCCTGGAAGGGAAGCTCAATCACTTCAGCTCAAAGCTCCGCTTCTTGAATAAATTCCCGACCGTCGGCCCTCCATTCCCAAAGACTTGCTTTCCGAGGAATTGATGCTTTTTCGCTCACCTCTGCCTGTATCAAACTACTGCTTTGTTTTGGCTCCAATCCATAACATCGTCTCAAGATATTCGAATACCCAATTCTCACAATGAAGAGCGTCGTTCTCTCTATCCTGGCCAGCGGTGCCGTTGCTCAGATCACCTCCATGCCTCTGGCTGAGTTGGGTCTGGGCCCAAAGAAGGCCTCTCATATGTTCCACAACGCTGCCATCAATGACAACTCCCCCGAATACGCAACCTGCCAGCAAGCTGTTGGAATCGTTCAGGACTGCGTTTCTTCTGTCGGTGGTCTTGACGCTGCTGCGACTGCTGACCCCACGGCCCTTGTCGCTTGCGCATGCTGCCAGGGAAGCAAAAACGCCGCTCCTCTCTACTCCGTCTGCTCTAACTACCTCGAGGAGGAGGCTCCTGAGAACACTTCTCAGTACCAAGGTGAGATCTACTGCTCATGGCTGTTCAGCTTGAGGAAGATGTACTAACAAGCTGTGCTAGCCTACGGCACTCTATACAGAGCCTGCAGATCCAACGCCAGATGTACCGGTGGTGGAGGTGGTGATAGAGGCGGCAGTCGTCCTACAATAACTGGCGGTCTGGATGAGACTGCTACTGTCACCGACGCCAGCGCTCCTTCACAGACTTTCGCTGTTGCATGCAAATTCATGATCGACATCTTCACCTCTTGCACAGCCAAAGACCGCCAGTTCACTGCACTCCCTGAGGAGGACCAGGCCAGTTGCTATTGGTAAGTTACTCAGCCAGCGCATGGATACTATTTCCATACTAACATCTCATCAGCTGCGGTGGCTCTGGTGCTAGAAAAACCTGGACCGACGAGCTTGGCCAGTATGCTTCCACTTGTGCTGCATGGGCACGAACTGGCGAGCCCAAGACCTTCTATCCAAGTATGTGTCTCACTTGAAACCATTCGAACTTTTACTAACTCCGCAACAGTCGCCAAGACCCTCGAAAACTTTTGCGACCAATACACTGACGTCTGCTCCGGAGGTGGCAGTGGTAGCAAGACCCGAGACGTTGGATCCAAAGAAACCGGTGACTCAACTGAGGAGTCTGGTTCCAGCGGGACTGGCCGCTCGGGTGACGGCGATGGCGAAGGCAACGGCAACGGCAACGGCAACGGCGACAGTGGCAGCGGCGACAATGCTAAGCCCAGCGAACCAACTCTCGCCCCCCTCACTACCACCATCACTAACACTGGCGGCAGTGGTGCTGCTGAAACTTCCACCACCGGCAATAGTGCTTCCTACGCCAGTGTTGGCTTTGGTGCTGTCCTGGCTGCCGTTGCTGCTCTGGCTATTGCCCTGTAGAAGCTGCAATATGGCGATTGGACCGGGGAGCGATTGAGTTTAGTAATGGTTTTCCATTTTCGAGAGGACGTGCTGGATCTAACGACTTATCCGGAATATTTAATGAAACGCTGTGGGGGAACTCTGGGACAACGCGCATTTTTGCCAGAATATCTGGCATTTGAAGCGCCTTCGTATATATAAATCATATTTCCACGATGATACTTTTACCAACGCCTCGTGACAGATGCAGTCGGCTTCTATCCCGATGTCAAATCGATATTGACACCCTTTAATGCCCCAACTGCCCACTCCGGATACTCTGTCTTATCGGCATATAGCCAAGCAAAGAACTGCCGCACAAATGCAGGGAAGCGGTCCTCCATGATTGCCTCCCGTATTTGTCGCATAAGGTTCAGTTGATAGTAGACGTTGTGAATTGTCAGCAAGTGTGCCGCCACCGTCTCCTTGGAGGCGTTGTGATGAACGAATGCACGAGTGACACCCATGCCCCCTTCAGCAGTAGGCTTGCAGGCCATGCAGTTGCAACCCTCCTCAACAGGTCCGAAATCAGTGGCGTACTTCTTGTTGCGGATGTTGAGGACGCCATGTTTTGTCACCGCATTGCCAAATCGGGCGGTTCTTGTAGGCCACACACAATCGAACATGTCGGCTCCCAGCGCAACGCTCACGACCAGATCTTCAGGGTAACCAATGCCCATAACGTATCGCGGCTTCAGATCAGGGAGCAGTTCCGTGCAAGTCGCTACAACTCTGCAGTAATCAGCCTTGGCCTCGCCGCCGCTCAATCCACCAATGGCAATGCCTGGAGTATCACGAGCCAGCATCTCGCGGCAGCATTCTCGTCTCATGTCAAGATCGAGACCACCCTGAATGATACAGAAGAGGTTTTGTGACTCGGGCTTTTTGTGAGCTGCAATGCATCGATCTAACCATCGTACACTGCGCTCCATTGCCTCGCGCATACGTGCCGCGTCGGGCGAGGTCGTAACAAGGACATCGTCCAGCTGCATCATGATATCGCTGCCAATACTGTTTTGTAATGACATTGAATGCTCAGGGGTAAGTAGCATAGGAGTTCTATCGTGAGGGCTGAGAAATTCAACGCCCTTTTCAGTGATGGTTGCAAGCTTGAGTAAACTGACCATTTGGAATCTAAACCAATGTTAGTCCGAGATGTTTGCTCATTAACATCAAGAAAGACTTACCCTCCGCTGTCAGTCAGGATATTGTGATTCCATCCTTGAAGTTTATGCGCTCCACCTATAGCATCCAAGACTTCCTGCCCCGGCTTTAGACCAAGGTGGTATGTGTTGTTGAGACACAGTCGACAACCAGTCTCTTGAAGCTGCTCAGGAGTGATTCCTTTCAGAGACGCCTGAGTTGCAACGGGCATGAACATGGGCAGTTGTACCACGCCATGAGGAAGAGTCAGTATTGATGCTCGTGCTCTGGTTGTCTACGGCGAAAAAAGAGTGTTATTAGTCTTATAAGCTTCAACCCTGGCTTCGTTGCAAAATGAAGCCATCACCAGGCTGTAAGACTCACAGAGCATTTTGCAACAAGCTCATGCGTCAAAGCAGGTGACTTGTAAATGTTTGATGATGAAGCCATCCTCTTGATCGCTTGCATCTGATTTTTCCAGAGCGTGTAACTACTTATGAGAGAAGAAAAAGAACAAACTCTTCTCCTCTCTTGGTCGTGTTAGTCGCTCTGCTGGGTTTTTTATAAATGGAAGTTGCCTCCATCCATGAGCAGCAGGGTTTCAGTGGGGCTACCCAGTAGTGCAGAGGGGTTCAGCACTTGGTGATTGGCCAATGAGTTCCATTCCGGGCCATCATCGGTAGATTCCGCTCAAGCTTCAACCTCCAGCGAATTTTCGTCGGCTTCAGCTATACGATACGCCTGCGTACAGTATTGTCCGTCACGAATACACCAGAACGACAAGCCAATTGAGCTCGCCAAACGTCTCTGAGTCGAAATGGCGGGCCGCGCTGTTTCGCCCGGAGGGGCGCTGCTGAGATCTTCTCGACTATTCTCACTTCCTAAGCCATTGCCCGAGCCTCCGTCGACGAACCTGCACATTAGCGATCACAAGTCTCCCACCATGACACGACAATACCCGCAGTACCAGTCAATTACATCTCCTCTTTCGTCTCGAGAAAAGGGTGACTGGGGTTTTAAACGGCCGTTCCCTCTCAAGTCCACACTCACGTCTTCAACACCCCTGATCCGAGTCAAGCAGGTCGACTCTATCGAAAGTGTTACCGACTTTGCCTCTGCTGCTGACCACTCCCTTTCCCTCGAAAAGTTCCAGGAGCTGCGTGTTCCCCTTACGATCCCCAAAGGAAACGACAGAAGTGGCACATCTATGAGGAATGAAACCTGGGCAAAATCCGTCTTTGAGGAGGACCTTGATTTTACCGAGTATCGTAAAGGGCGAGTCGACGACAAGCGATGGAAGTTTCAGGGACCGTGGTTGGCCAGGATGAATGAGGGTGATTTCCTCGCATATCTCAACAAGAATGTGCGACCCAAGCGTGCCCAGTTCAGACAGCTGCTCAAGGAGAGACTAGCTGAGTCTCTAAACTCCCAACGAGCCACGACTGCCATGGAGCAGGGCAACAAAACACCCCCCAAGATCAGCCCCTTAGACATCAGCGAGGATCAGTTCACGGACTATGTGCGTTCTCTAAGATCTGATCGTGCCACACTTTACAGCTTGGTATCCAAGTTCCTCGACCTTGCTCCCCTCGGCCAGCCTGTGGGCATCCTCCAGACCCTCCTGTTTGTTGGCGAGAATGCGGCTGCTGAGAGTCCTTATGGCAAGTCTGGACCTCCTCCCAGTCACCCTTCTGCTGGTATCAGCTACTTGAGGACGAACTCTTATATGGACAACCACGCTGTCTACGGACCTCAAAGCCAGCGCGCTCCTACGCTCGCCCGAGTCGTATTACCCAGACAAGGCCCGTCACCTGCTAAACTTGGTGTCGGCGGTTTCGTGGCCGATTCGCCTCCAGGAGAAAACGAGTTCAACGTCAGAGAGAGCCGCATTAAGGTATCGGCGAGCAAGAAGATGCTTTCTGGTATTACACATCTTGACACAACAACCTTTGGTGGTGCCAAGGCATACGTCAGCCCTCAGACCGCGACAGTTGATCCCAGTGGAAAGATCGTGCTACAACTCCGAGAGGCGAACACTGAGGCCCAGCTTGTTGCTCGAGAAGCTCAGGGTCGCAGTAAGGTGTACAGCACAAAGAAAGCTCCTAAGAAAACTAGTAACGAAGCTGATCCTTGGCGAGCTGAACAAGTTGCCGACGAGCTTCTTGGTGAGGAGGCTGCCTCGGCTGATGCTGTAAGCAGTTCCAAGAACTATGGTCTTGATAACGACAACTAGCAATAAAGTACATGAGTTACGGGCGAGGGTTGAAACCAGTGTATATCGATGTCATCTATTTTCTCGAATATTTAGGGAAAACATGTACCAAACAACTGTACAAATAGAATTGAAGGAATTACCCAATTGTCATGATCCATCACACTTATAATCGAGCAAGCATAAATGCATAATGTTGCTCATAACTCATTTATGCATCATCTTAGGTAAGCCAAACAGCTCGCTACACACACACGTGATCCGAGCCCTAAACGTAACCTTGAACCAGAGCCATCCCCACCTAGAACACCAAAAATTCGGCCTGTAGCGGAATTCCACACCAGCCGACTTTCTTCAACCTATCGCCCAACGTTCAACAGTCCAATACCGCCAAAATGGGTCGCGTTCGTACCAAGACCGTCAAGAAGTCCGCCAAGGTCATCATTGAGCGATACTACCCCAAGCTCACCCTCGACTTCGAGACCAACAAGCGTATCTGCGATGAGATCGCCATCATTGCCTCGAAGCGCCTGCGCAACAAGGTTAGAAATGCCGGTTCGACGAGTGAGGATAACGACTGATTTGAGGATTGCAGATTGCCGGCTACACCACCCACTTGATGAAGCGAATTCAGCGTGGACCCGTCCGTGGTATCTCCTTCAAGCTTCAGGAGGAGGAGCGTGAGCGCAAGGATCAGTACGTTCCTGAGGTCTCTGCTCTCGACTTCACCAAGAACAACGAGAACGGCCAACTCGATGTCGATGGCGAGACCAAGGATCTCCTCAAGCACCTTGGCGTATGTGCAACCCCGAGATTTGAACATGTTGGACGAGGTGTTAACAGTATATGCAGTTCGAGTCTATCCCCGTCAACGTCACCCTCGTCACCCAGCAGCAGGTTCCCGAGCGTGGTGGACGACGATTCGGCGACCGCCCTCGCCGCGACTAAAAAAATGGTATTTGGGATTATGATGGGTGTCTGGCATTTACAGGGTTTCACTACTTGGCGTCTTAGGACAGTGAGTGCATAGGTCTCAAAGAAAGATCTTACGACCCCCCAAGGTGTCGCCGATTCTCTGGATATCTCCAGAGATGACGCTTGATCGCCAATTTCTCCCCTTGCTTCTGTGAACGTGACCTTGTCCAAGGCCAGTTCACATGTTCCAGGAACTGAGCCAGCGGACTGTGATGCTGTCCAAATTTCGGGACCAGTATTGCGGGTGTCATGATGGGGTATCTTCCTATCCTGATTATGATCCTGCTTATGATACATGTGTCCCCCAGCGCCTATTACGAATACCTATTACGAACACCTAAAGACACGATTCATTATTCCTTATTCTTCTCATCCTCCAGTTTGAGCTTAGTTTTGTAGCCCTCAATAAGTAAGTGCTCATCATCGTAGACTTCGGGCTTGTCAGACGTAGTAGAGGGCGCCTTGGTATCTTTTTCCTTCAGGCTGATATTCATCTTTTTGCTCTTGCTTTGCGATGCATCTGGTTCGCCTCGCTCAAGAGCAAGGGCTGCGATATCTCGAGCTGTTTGTCTCTGGTCTTCCAGCTTAAGCTTGGCAAGCTCTCTAGCAGCTCGGTCGGCCTCTGTTTCCTTGGAGTTGTCCTCGTCGAGTAAATCAATCTTGATATCTGGGATGCCCGCACGTTCCCAAGCTGCTGTCTCGTTGAGCTGGACTTTGACGTAGAGTGCACGACGAGCGCATTGATTGGAGCACCATTTTTCAAGGTCCTCACGCTTCATGATGTTTCCGTTGGAAGCAATCTTCCACTGACCGCCAGGGCCTGTATTTCGTCGTGGCCGCGCACAGAGGGTATAGCCACAAAGTTCGTTCACATTGCGCTCGATGATGAGGTCGTCATAATCTGAAGGTTGGAAGAGGCGCACATGAGTTTTGAAATCATCGACGTCAGATGAAGCTGGGTTGGAAGCATTGTGAGGAGGGTCGCGGACAAGAGGGTATTCCGAGAGGAGGACCAAGCTGTCGAGGATTTCTGCTTCTAGGTCTTTGCGATGCTGGATGATTTTGGCATGCTCAATGGCGATTTCTCTAGGATCAGCACCCCGCTCTCTGATAGACTTGGGCTTCTTGAGAATACCCTTTGGGGGCTGGTTGGATGTTGAGGCCATGGTGGATGGTTATTAGATATGATATCGAGAAAAGAGTGTAGTATCGTGGGAGCTCAACTTGAACAGAGTTCAGAAAGATCCAGAATGTGCCCCGCTGCCTCAGGTAGCTTCACTCCACAGGAGGAGGGGAGCCTAGGAATCTACGGTAATGCTGACAAAATAACTAATACAGACTAGCACCTTGTTGCAGCCAGACAGTGATGGTATGTTTTTAATGGTGGTATCAGAACCTCAAAGACCAATGAAACTAAAGAAAGTCCATCATGAATGATTCATTGTCGCACAAACAAAGAACAGACATGTTTCCTCGGGTTACATCCATCGGACGGAAGGGGTATAAGCAGTGGTTTCAAAGTATGACAGGCCAGTCAGTACATACAGTATTCATGCCGCCTGGATGCTAGTTACGCAACGAACGCATGGATGGTGGTTGTTTTAGAAGGCCAACCAGTGTTTCTACTACCCCATGTTGTCATGCCTTCGGGCTGTTCGGCCACAGGAGATAACAGGCCTGGAAACGTACGACCCCGCGAATTATAAGAGATAAAAGCAATGGGATGCATTGACTCACAATTGTTTCCAATTTTGTAGGGCTCTGTTGCCTGTCTCCCTTACATGCATGACACTTTTCCAAGAAAGATAAAGATCTATCTTGTGATATCAAGTCAAGTCATGACAGACCATGAATCCTAGTTCGGAGCTAGGCATCAACCCGAATTGAAAGTACCAGTGTCCACGCAACTAACAGTTTTGGCCGTGAGATGGACAGAGTGACGGACGACTCATAGCGCTGACGTCGACAAACGCCCCAGGCCTGCCTTACCTTGGACCTATCCATAGGTTGCTACCATCGCCTCCTTGCAACAACCTGCATCTCATCTCTCTTATGCTCGCTTGCATCCTTTCAAGGACCAACGCCATACATCGCACGCGTAATACTTCCTAGCACATATTCAAATTCGAGCAATTAATCGATCGCCCTCCTACATAACTGCGCCTTCAAAACAACTCATCATCCATTATATCTTCCCCCGCCTCAACTTGATCCCTCAGGCTGACGACGCCCCCCTGTCGTGCCCCACACCCAACCAAGCGAGCGAGCTGCTGTTGACCTACGAATACCTATCAAAAGTCCGCTGCTCCATACATACAGAGAGGTACTGTACAGCCACACGCCCCCGAGCAGCTTTGATCCGAGCCTCGGGCAGCATTTGTCCTGCAAGAGAGCTTCCAGAGGATCAATCACCAGCAAAATGGCCGCGCCATTCAGGGTAAAGGCCATCTACGAGTACTCATCGCCTCATGAGGACGACCTCAACTTTGCTATTGGGCAGGTCATCACCGTCACTGATGAGGAGGACGCCGACTGGTATGGCGGGGAATATCTCGACGACCACGGCGTGAAGCAAGAGGGCATCTTCCCTCGAAACTTTGTCGAGAAGTTTGAGCCTACTGCACCTCCTCGTCCAGCTCGAACTCGCACCAAGAAAGACAACGAACCTGCTCATCCCGCCGAAGATATCGCTCCTCCCCCACCGCCACCTGCTCAGCAAGAGCCCCCTCCAATCCCCGCGCCCGAACCCGAGCCCGAGATCGAAGAAGCACATGAGCCCGTTCGCAAGCACTCAGCTCCCGAATCGGCTGCCCCGGCCGTCCCGGAGTCTGCTCCCCCCAAGCCCGTTGAACCGGCTGCAGCTCCTAGACCTAGTGAACCTCCGGCCCCGGCTGCCGCTTCTCCTAAGCAAAAGCCTCCTCCCAAGGCAGAGAAGCCTTCGACTAGCTCGTTCAAGGATCGCATCGCGGCCTTTAACAAGCCCGCAGCGCCTCCTGTTGCGCCCTTCAAGCCGAGTGGTCTGGCTGGCTCAGGTACAGGTTTCATAAAGAAGCCCTTTGTGGCTCCTCCTCCCAGCCGCAATGCTTTCGTGCCTCCGCCGCAACAGGCTCCCACTGCCAAGGTATACCGCCGCGACGAGGATCCTGAAATCAAGGAGCGGGAGGCCGAAACCCAAGGACAAGCTGAGAGAGCCGGGCTTGTGCCAAGTGAAAATCAGGGTGGCGAGGATGAAGATCAACCTAAGCCAACTAGTCTAAAAGAGCGCATTGCCCTGCTTCAAAAACAGCAGCAAGAGCAAGCGGCACGGCATGCCGATGCTGCTGCTAAGAAGGAAAAGCCGAAAAAGCCTCAGAAGAAACGCGAGAGTATCTCACATATCGAACCCCCGGTTGAGGCAGAGGGTTCGTCTCAGGAGCCTCGAGCTTCCCTCGAGCGTGGAGACACCCAGGATACCGATTCTAGAACATCTATAGACGAGCCCCGACAAAACCGAATGCCACCCCCGCCGCGACGCAAGTCATCCAAGGGACCCGCAGCGGAAAGTATTCATGATGGTAATGAGGCGGACATGTCTGGTGCTGGTGATACAACCGAAGGTAACGATGACTTGGCAGAGCGTGACGATAGTGATGGCGTGTCTAAGCCTGCGTCGCGAGCACCCGCGTTGCCTATCCACGCTGGCCCCCCTCCTGAGACATCGAAAAAGGAGGAGAGCGAGGAAGGGGAAGAGGAGGAAGAGGAGGACGAGGATGTTGACCCTGAAGTCAGACGCAGAGAAGAGTTAAGAGCGAGAATGGCCAAGATGAGTGGTGGTATGGGTTTCCATGGCATGTTCGGGGCGCCTATGCCTGCGCCTACGCCTCCACCCAAGAAGAAGAAGGCTCCAAAGCCAGAGCGAACATCCATTGACGAAACAATCGAGGAGGCCTCACCAACATCTGCACCACCGGTTCCTACCATGATGGCTCTTCCTGGATTTGGCGGCCCAAGTAAACCTGAGGAGCATGAACCAGCTGCTCGCCCGCCACCGCCTCCGGTGCCTTCTCAGACCTCTCGGGGTCCAGAACACGCAGATGCGCCCGAGGAAGAGGAAGATAGCGATGCTACTCCTGCAGCTCGCTCTGGTCCTACATGTATGTGTATTCAAGTTTCAAGATTTGGCCTTGATACTGACCATTATTTAGTTCCTCCTGCAAGTCCTCCCCCTATTCCTGGGGGTCGAGGAGCGCCGCCTCCTGTGCCATCTGACTGTAAGTCAAAATCTGCTTCAAAAGGAATATTAGACTCATTGTTATTCAGCTCGACCTCCGCCCCCCGCGCCTCCCGTCGACGTGAAGTCTCAGTCCGAAGGATCGCAATCCGGCGATGAACTGTCTGGTGGTCGTGATAGCGACAGAGAAGGTCCTGCAGTAGCTGCAAGGTCTCTTCCTATGGCACCACCTCCAGTTCAGCCTCCTCACCTGCCTGCGAGATCGCCTCCAATGTCTCCTAATCGCGAGGAGTTCAGTCCTACATCTCCTAAATCTAACGCTAGCAATAGATTAAGCCGACCACCACCTCCTATTCCGGGATCTACACCTGCTCCTCCCATGCAGAGTCGGCCACCACCTCCGCCCCCTCCAGGTGTTCCCCGACGATTAACTCAAGATTTCAGCGCACAACCTCCAAGGGGGCCTCCTCAGGCTGGTGAGGAGGAGGCCGAGGAACTCACCGAGTATGAGGGCGATTATGATACTGATATTGCCTCCTCTGTTCCCCATAAAGATGCTTTGAAATCTCACGCTCGCGATTCAAGCCAGGAAGACAATAGCGTTCTATCACCAGCTTCTGATGCTCCTCCCAACCTAGCACCCGCTCTTCCCATAGGGACGGGTCCCAGAGCTGCGCCTCCACCTGTCCCTTCGCAACCGCCCCCTGGGACTATGCGACAGTCCATCGATACACCTCGCGCTGCTCCACCACCACCTCCTCCTACAGATAACAGGCGACAATCTGTTGACATGCCACGAGCGGCACCTCCGCCCCCGCCCCCC